>VZTL01055341.1:9182-43095 GCA_013400535.1 Scopus umbretta | reverse complement strand
AATTCTATGATTCTATGACAGTGAAGCACAGAGGATAAAGGAGTGTGGAGATCGCCCTCCCAAGCTAGCAGTCTCCCCCAGCATGGTCCAGGCACTCCTCTCTTCCCAAATAGCTCCAGTCATGACACTTTTCCCAAGGGGAACAATTTCGATGGTCACCAGCTCCACATCAGGGGCCATCACAGCCCTCGGTCCTGCATCAACTGCAGTTTCCCAGTAGGGAGAGAGGAAAGGCAAACTGTCCCATCCCCATCTTCCCAAAGCATGGGGTAAGAAGGGAACCCCACTGGCAGCAGCTCACGGGAATACGGGTTTTGGTTCAGCTTCCGTAGGAGATAACAAAGACAGTCACAGTGAGGAGTGGCCAGGGGATTAAGGCCAATAGCTTTGTTCCCCACACACAGCAGACATGGAAGAGCAGGAGCAGACATTCAAGAGGAAATCTTGGTTACCCGGACGACATGAACTGCCAGCTGGCCTCCACCACTGCTGCTCTTTCTCATCTTTGTGCTTCTGGGCTCTGTTTCTGCTTCCAGACCCCAGCTGAAGCCAGACACAAGTATGAGGAGCTCACCCTGAGCCTCCCGAAGCAGAAACCTCCAGCATCCCAACAAGGCTGGAGGGACGGGCAGATTCCAGCACTCGGCGTGGTCCACTGAGCCACCTATTCATCCCCACGTCACTTGGCAGAGCCCCAACGGCAACAAAAATCCAAAGGACCTGGGAAAGCAAGCCAAGCTGCAGGCAGATGAGATGAGTTCCAGCAGGAAAAAAAGGTTCGATTGGCTTGGCAAGAGAGATGAGAGCCTGATCTCCCGCCGAGTCAATTTTGAAAGTTCCGCTGGGGTTTTTTAATCCAGCAGGGGATTTCTGCCGCCTCCCAGGGCTTGAGCATTTTTGTGACAGACCTGCGGGTTGCCAAGCAGAAACGAAGTCAACTCCATCAAGTTCCCGTGCAGGCTGGCACGGCCCTTCCTCTGACACCTCCAGAACAAGTTAACTCTTGCGGAAAGGCAGAGAAATGGCAGCTTAGATTTTCATCTGCTGTCTGGGCAAGGGGATAACACAACACATTGGGCTGACACAAGTTTTGGCCCATTACTCCCTTTGCTGGACAGATTAAGGGCTCCTCTGTGTCCTGACCACCCAGATGGTGGGGGGAGAGCCCAGGACATGCCAACAAGAAACACAAAAGGAACACAGAAAGGAAGGGATTACTGCAACTCCAAAATGACATTGTAGGAGAGCAAAAAGCTCTCCGGTGACACTTACCATCCTCTGTCTCTTGCCAGACGATGCCCTCCAGGTTCACGCTGGTCCCAGGCTCGCAGGGGCCCAGGCACTCGGGCTCAGTGGCCAGGGCCACGTCACAGGTGTTCACTCCCACTGAGCGGGTGCGTACCATGATCTGCTCGCAAGGTGACGAGATGTCGTTGCTGACAACAGGGACAAGGAGGTGCAAGGGCAACACTGCAGGCGTAGAGACTGGAGACTCCATCTGTGGGGAAAGAGAAACATGCTGGTCACTGTCATGAGAGCAAGTAACAACAGGCATCTACATTCCTGGAAAACCTCAAGCCCAGGGCTGCCACCTTCTCAATGCCTGTGCCAGCAAGCAGTTCAAGTCCCACACCCTATCAGAGGACAAGGATCTCACAGGTCTCTCCCACCCTAGCGTGCCCATACCCACGTAACCCTGAAGAGCCAGCACTTTGTAGTCATATAGATCACACCCAAAAGTTCCTCTGCAAGAGATACCTGCTCTCCTGCTGAAAGAGTTTGTGCCAAGTTCCTTCCCCAACAGCTTTTGCCAGTGTAATCATCCCCTGTCAGAATGCCTTTTGGCTATTGCACAGATGTTAATGCAGTCAATGACTTTGGACCTGATGGCTCATTAGAAGAAAAAAACCAATTCAGCACTCAAGTGGCAGGACAGGACAAACGAGTAGCGGTCTCCCTCCAGCGCCCATGAAAACCAACATCCTCCTCCCAAATCTACCCTGTGACCACCTGAAGATGCAGGCATGCAGATCACAACCCTCTTCTCTGCACAAGCATCTGCTTCACAGCCTGGTCCAGATGACGGCTGAGCCAAGAGAGTGCCAGCCATCGTGCTCTCCTTGCACATGGAAACCACATCTCACAGCCAGAGCCAAGGTTGGAAAGCCAACAAGCCAACACGCCAAGCAAAACCACAGCCCTGCTGATGATAAGCCAAGGTCCTTGGACGCTCTGCCACGCTAGCAGATTACAGTAGTGTTAGGAGGAGGATGGCTGACAGGCCGATTTTGCTGCTGGTCAAGGGAAGGGTAGGGTGGAGACCTTCCTGTCCTTCGGAGTTCAGCAGCCAAGTCAGTCATCCCCTCATCTTGGCTTGTGAGGATTTGCAGCACTTTTAGGGCTAGCTGCTCATCCTCTGCTCAGACCTCCTCTCTATGATCTTGACAAGATACTGAGCAACCTCAAAACAGAAGACTGAGGAAACTAATCAAATCATCAGCAAGTGCTGACCTGGGTTTCAGTTTCAAGCAGGGGAAGATCCCTTTAGAGCATCCAGCACTACACCCAGAAATGCCCTCCTAAGCCTGTGCTGAGGAGAGATAATTATAACCCTGGAGAGGTCAAGCTTGCTGGTCACTCAGCAGGGACATGGACACCAGCCCACAAGCACATCCAACTTTGCTGCTGGCTCTCCTTGGCCAATACTGCTGACAGCCACCAAACAGTCAGACTCCCACCCTGAACTGGCATCCTGGTCCTGACAGGCCACCAAAATTATCTGCTCGCTCTCTTGCTCAAGCACCTCCATCCTTTAAGCAAGACAAATTACCCCAGCAGAAGCTTGCACATCCATCCTCGCCTGCCCCAAGCAGTATAGTGCCCACAACCGCAGCAAGTGGCTGGAGCATCCGATCTCCCTGAGCAACTCGTGACCCCGCAAAGCCTCTCTGCATCCTCAAAAACAAACACCATTTGTAGAGAAGGTGCAAGAGGCAAATCTCTAGGCAGAGGAGCAGAGATGAGGAGATCATATCCACCCAGCAGCTTCTGCCTACTCCCACGGGGGTGGCTGCTGGTGGGGGACACAAATGTGATACCCACGCAGAGAACTCTTCTGGCTCTGGCAGGGTGGGTGGATTTGCTCTTCGAGCAGGAGAACACAAAGCACTTTCTTCCCACGTGCCTGTATCCCTCTCCCCATTCTCCTGCATCTGTCCTGCCTCTGAACGGCTCGTCAGAGCATATCCACTCCACTGAGTGTTAGAGATGGCCTGGAGGTGACTGGTCCAGCAGTAGCTGGACCGCAAGATCCCCCCTGCCAGCAGCACAGTTCTTGCTCCATGGCTCTTTTGCCCACACACTGCCTCCAACCTTTCACCAGCAGGACCAACTCTTCCCCAGGAGCCCATCCACAGCTCTCCAACACCCCTGCCTCCAAGGCTGCCCCACGGCCAATGCTTCAGCTGCATCCCGTGAGATTTGAGAAGGGCTTTTTTTAGTGAAAAAGAAAAAAAAAAAAAAATCAAGCAACCATGAACCCACGCGAGAGGAGGGCTGCACTCCCACAGACAAATCACTCCCCGCAAAACACAGCAACCTCATCCTGCACATCTCAACGGATCCAGGGCAAGAAAGATGCTCGAAGGAAGTAGGAGGCTCCTTTGAAGGCACTCAAGAAAAAAACCTGCTCCTCAGCACCATGTTTTGCAAACCAAAAGCAAGTCTGCAGCAATGAAATAGCCAGGGAGGAAGCAGGCAGGGCTGCCTGACTTTGGTGGGCAGCAGCAAAAGCCCAGGAGGTGGTAGGGAGCACTCACCCCCATTGCCCAGGGAGCAGCAGTCACATGTGCATGCTGAGGACCTGCGGGTTTTGAAACCGTTCAGCTTCCTTCCACTTTGCAACAGAAACCACAGCACAGCACAGGAGCGTTTAATTACAGTTCCAGCTCTGCTAATTATCGCCCGGTCACATTCGTAATCTGCATTACGCCACGGTGCATAATAAGCAGCTCACTGAGATCTCTCTAATAAGCGAGGCGGCTTGATGGGATTTCATATTTCACCCTGCACTGGAACAAACAGAGCCTCGTTTAGCAACCGTGGGGAGATGAGGTGGCTGTCCTGCTCCCTCACCCAAATCTCAAGAGCAAAGTATAAAGGCCCAGGTGCCTCTCCAAGGGTGAGGGGAGGAACAGAGCTACCTCATTGGGATACATCCAAAAAACTCGAAAGCCACACTGGAGGAAGAGGCAGATGGATCAGTCCCTGAATTCAGCACCCCCTGTGTGTGTCTTATCTCCCGGTGCCACAGCTTTTCATCTTCCTGCTTTATATCAAGCAAGGTCAGGAAATTCACCCACTGGTGGCTGCTGGACAGCTGGGCGGGGAGCCAGGGTGGCTCTCCCAGCCATTCTCACCATCGCAAGTGCCCAGCTCCCTCTGTTGGGCCAGAAGCCAAATGAGATGCTGGCATCGTGGCTGTTGGGCAGCACTATTACCCTGGAGCAGCAGCTTTGTATCTCCTCCAGCTCGCGAGGATGGAGCTAGAGGAGATCCCCAGCTCCCCAAAGCAAGCCCTGCACCCTCCTGGCTTCCAGCTCCAATGCACGCTCCCACCCTGGGCAAATCACTTAATGCTTCTGGGCCCTAAATCCCCTTTGCAGAAGGAAAATTTATTTCTCTTTCCTTGCCGGGTAGGCTCTAAGATTAAATGCTGGTGAGTACAAACAAAGCCGCTATGTGCTCGCTACTGGAGGGAGCTTATATGTTTCCAGCAGCCCCTCTGCAGAGTTAGATGGGGTGAAGCTTCCCTGTACCGGTGCTGGCCATCCACATCCAGCCGCTGCTGCCTCCCCTAATGAAAGCCCTTTGTGCTTCTCGCGGAGGCTTTCCCATCACGAGGAATGTGCTTTCACCACTGCCGAGGACAGAAGTGGAACAGAGCCAAGCCCAGGCGGCGGCCAGCACAAGTGCTGCTCAATAGGGAAAAAGCAAATACACCGAGAGCCTGGGGCGATGCCGATGGCACCACATGACACTGGTCCTGGGGAAAGGGCTCCGGGTGCGTAATTAAAATCTACCCCTCGTCATAGCCCTCGCTTAAAGGTGGGACAGGGTCCCACATGCAGGGAAATACAGTGGTGAGTGGCAACGTGGGGAGATGCACACAAAGCAGCTCCTGCCATCTTAGAGCTATACCAGCACAGCTTTGTTAACATCAGTCACTGTTAAGGGGACTTCACAGCAGCAATTAGATAATGGGACAAAGAGAAGGCAGCACAACAAAAATAAAAACACTGTACTAATTTTGATGCCTAAACCACCCAGACCCCCCCACTCATATTTATGAGTATCTTAGTTTGTTCCCAATAATCAAAGTCGACCAGGCAAGGAAAGTGCATTTTTGAGCAATAAAAGCCAACAGGGACGCTAAAAACCTGGAGAAGAGCAACCAGCAGAGATATTTGTGGTGCATCTACTAACGACAGAGAGGGCATAAACAGCCACATGGTGTAGGGCACCCATACAGCTGCATCCCATTTATCAGCAAGGACCTTGCAGTGGTCAGCATGAGACCACTAATCTATCTGAGACAGTGCTATGCTTCCAGTGTATAGCATGGTGGCCCATTTTTCTCATCTAGAAGGGTCCTTCAACTCCTGCAAATGTACACAGACAACAAAAGCCAAGAGGGAGCCTCATTACTGGTCACAAACTCTTAGCTGCCACGTGCCAGGAGACAAAATGTGGACCAAAACTGCTCCATCACAGAGAAATTGCTTGAGACTGCAGCCGACACGTCCCACATCACTGTATGTCTCAGCCCAGCATTTGGGAGCTTTGATGTTGTCACTCTTGTCCTGCTCGGTCACCACATCCCCAAAAGCTTTGCTGGGAACATGAGCTTTCAACTCCTTGAAGAGAGATAACCGGGGAGCAGATCCATCCAGTTAATGAGCATCTTTGGTAGGCATCTCCAAACCTCAAAACCGCAGCACCCAAGGTACCTCTCCCCCACCACCCATGACCTCAGCAAGGATTTAAAAAAGAGGAGCCAAAGACTTCTCCAACCTGACCCCCAAAGCTGGATACACAGAGCAAATCCCTCTATTGGCACCAGCGCTCACCACGCCTACAATTCAGTCTTGAATCTACTTGCAAGCGTTGCTCAATAAGCTCCAACAGACTTACCCAGAGCTCCCGGTCCCCCAGCGACATCCAGACACACTGGAGGCACACAACCCTAGACAGCGTGGTGGAGGCTCCAAAAGACCCCCCTCCCCAAATAGCATGGGTGGCAATGAACCCCAACTGTTTGCTGGCTGGATTTGTCTGGACCCCAGCAAGAAAGTAGCCAACAAAACCCCGTGTGCAGGGAAATGATGATGGCATAAGCATCAGGTTCAAGGATGGAGCTGGGAGTGTGGTCTGGGGCACTGATCCCGACTATTGCCCATTGTTCTTCCCTCTGGCTAGCTGGAGGCTGAAGTTGTGGACATGTAAAAAAAGAAATCTGTTTTAGAAGAAAGTTTCCCTTCCCTGGAAAAATGCCAGCTTAAATAAATGAAGCCAGTTATTTCTACAGGAACACGCTCAGGGAGGACATTGGGTTTCTTAGTCAGCAAATCCAAGCCCACAGGACATCAGGGCAGCTGGTCCAAGAAAAGGAGGACTGTCATTTCCGACAGCCCCCTCTAGCAAGAAGTAGTAAATGCTGCAATGAGGAAGGATTAATGCTTCCACATGCTGCAGAGTGGAGCAGGCTTAGCATCTCACTCCCCGAATTCACTCTGCAGAGAGGAAAAACAAGCATGGGACCTCATCGTCAGTGCCACCACCAGAACAGCCAAAGCAATTTGGACAGAAACTAAGGATTTTTTAGGAGCAGTGGGTCCCCCTTTCCCTCCTCGGATGATGCAGCTTGCCCTTGGGAAGCATCAGGTAAAGCCAGAGCCAGGCTGCATGGCAGACTGCGAAGGAGATGACAAGCACACCCAGATATTCTGGACTGGCTCTGCCACCCAGGACTCTCACCGTCCCCCCGAAACCAGATCAGGAGAGGCCAATTTCTCCACCTCGTTCCTTGACAGTTTGTCCCCTGTGCTCCTCACCACCTGCTCTCATCCCCCCAGACACTTTTGAATTCACAGCATCTCCCAGTTGTGAGGCAGTTGATGGCATGATGTGACGGGAAGGCTCTGCCTACCAAAGGCTGCCTACACATGCTCTCCCAGCCATGCCAAGCACACATGTCCCAGCTCAGAGGTACAGCTGTCCCCTGTGCAGAGGGGCTTTGCCTCCATCCATGCAAATCCCTTCCCTGACCAGCAAGTCCCTACAGAACAGTGAGAGGAGATGGCAGCCTAACAGCCAGCACAACGTGGCACACCAGCTGGGGTTGGCAGCTGCTTTTCAAACCCAGACTCATCTTTATCTGGGCATTTTGAGGAGGACCCAGCTGGGGAAGTCTGCCCAGGCCACACATGAGTACACCACAAAAAACAAAGCCTGGACAAGGACTTCTGCACGAAGTTCATGGCCCCACCACCAGCACCACTGAAAACAGACCCAGTTGCAGTAACAGGTATATCGGGGCGCAAGAGCTCATCCAGTAATGCTGAAGGTACAACCTCCCACCAAACCAGTGATGAGGGACTGATCCAAACACTGCTCATGGGTGATCCAGACAGTCATATGCATATCAACCCCAGCCACGTTGATGGGTAAATTAAATATTACCCAGCACAGCCTCCAACAAGCTGCTTTCTCTCCCCAGGCCACCACTCTCCAGCAGAGAGGGGAATAAAATCCCTGCTTGAACACAACGAGTCATACCTCAGCGCTTGCAGCGTTTTGAGATCAAGAGGAGGCAGACGCCGCAGAGGCAGTGTCTTGCATATTACCACATCTTCAATAAAGCCAGGAATAGTACCCAAGATAGATGTGTTGGCACCAAGTCACCTGCTCCAACCACTTACAAGACTATTAGATATGCTCTAAGGGGGGGGAGGAGGTGTATCCAGTAAGAGAGAGGTAGCGAAGAGCAGTGATGAAAGGGGACAGTTTACGTGAGCGAGAGACATGGAAAAGAAGGTCCCAAGCTGGGACCTCCATGCATCAGTCCCACCAGCTGACTGAGGACATGTTATTGGGGTCTCAGTTTACCTACCTCCAACAAGCAATATCCCACAGAGAGACTGCACCAGGCTCATCTTCTTTATTGAACTAAAACGTGAAGTTGCTCAGTTGGTGGTGAAAAGGGGAAAGATCCCATGTGGGAAAGCACTAGAGATGCATCTGGGTCAAGGGAGTGCAAAGATGGTTGGAAACAGAGAGCCCGACCGCAGACAGCTGCAAGCATCCTTCACATTGACCAACCTAGCCTTTGGCTCCTTCTTCAGCGCTACTGCTGCCATGCAGGCTGCTCCTGGTCACCGGACTCATCCTCACCTCCAGCAGTGCTGTCTGAGCAAGAAAGCTCCGACAATGGCAAGTGGCTTCCCACTGGGAAACCCAGGTCTCACATTAAGCTCCCCCATCCTATGCCCACCTTCCTGTCAACATGGCCAACATTGCTGATGTGTGGTTGGCTTCTTAAATTGCTGGTCTGCCTCCAGCATCCCCTGCATCACCAACACCAGCTGTGTATCCTTCAAGACAGGATGCTAAGAACCACCACGTGGTGAAGTCTTGCTTTTATTTATTTTCTTTCCCCAAAACCCAATAAAATAACCAGGCAACTCTACCCAAGCAGAAAAAGGATCCTTCCCCTCCCTTTCCTGGAGACCTTCTCAACCACCAGTGCAACCCAGCTCTTCAGTGCCCTCCTTCAGAGGTGTACACGTCATCATCTTTTTGCCTGCAGGGCTGGAGACCATCATCTGTTTTGTGGCTCCCCAGCAAGGTCCCAGCCCTGCACTCAAACCTTCTTGCAGAAGACAGCTCTTGAAGTCCCTAAAACCCCCCCCAGCTCATGATGTCCATCTACACCAGGCTCCTCCAGCAGCCGTTCCCCAGTTGCTCTCAACCAACCACTCCCACATTCATTTTCTGGTCTGTTCCCACTAAAAGATGTTCACATAGGTAGACTAGAAGCAAGAGGACCATAAGCCACATCGACAGTGAGGCAGGCACATTTTCTTCCTTGGACCACGTGAAATTCACACCCAAATCCAAGCAGCACTCAAATGGCCATTAACACTAGCATTCTTTGACCAGAGCAGGCAAAGGAGCAACATAAAAAGTTTCACGAGCACCTTCATGCATCAGTCTCCTGGAAGTAGGATATAAATCCAGGAAGCCTTTCACGAACAACTTGCTGCAGTGTGATGCAGCTCCAGCCACCCTTAAAAGCCTGCTGATAACCACTAGCTACATAAAAACCCAGCCAAAGGATACAGCCAAGCTCGAAACAACCCTAAAACCTAAATCTGCAAAGCAGGCAAGGGAAATCACATGAAAAAGCAGCATCTTCCTGGCAAGATGCTTTAACCCTGCCAACTCCCTGGAAAGCAACGAGACCTATGGGGTCTGTCTCATGCTACAGAGCACCCCTGGCCAGGATCCTGAGCACCAGGGCCACAGGTTCATTTGGGAACAACCCACCACCCAAGCAGCTCTAGGGACAAAGAGCATATTACAGAGCTTGGCACCTCCATTTAGGCAGATCAACAGGTCAGCCAGTAAGCATGGGTAATCCTGTAACTCCCAGGAGGCTATAAAGAAAGCAGTTAATCTCTGTTTTTTAGGAAAAGGGTATTATGCTTGAACTGAGGTTCCTACTGCAAGCATCGTCATGCCAGGTACACACCAGCACAAACCCTGGACAGCGGGTTCCGACCCCAGTTAGAGGTCCCTGTGCGAACACCCTGGGGCCAGGTCCTTCTTGGAGCATACCTGACTCCACCACCACCTTCAAAGAGGTCAGAAAAACATGGTACTCCCAATTTGCTGTGCACTGTAAAAGAGATGGAAAACAGGCCCTCTGGAGATTATGAGAACCCAAAAGTTACCAATAAACCTTGACCAGAATTAGCAACCAAGGACCATAAGCCAAGATAGACACTTGGTAGGTCAGGGCTGAGCGCGAGAAGCTGGCACAGCAGCTCAGCTGTCAGTTAGGAAATGGCACAGCTCCCGCTGCCTGGTTCACCACTTCTCTTCTTTTTCTCCCCCAATTTTTCTCCACCTTGGCCTTGCAAGTCTAAACCTCCAACACCCAGATACTGTGGCTGTTGGGCCTCCAGCAATTCACATCAGGGCACAGCTGCACAAGCATACATGCCAGTGTGCAAACTTGAAGCACTAATAAATAAATCAATTAATTAATGACGCCCATCCAGGCACACTGTCTTGTGCAAAGTTCTTATCTTTAGAAAGGTGCAGTGTGTGTGTGTATATATATATACACACACAAACACACTTGGACAGGCTGGAGAGGTGGGCCTGTGTGAACCTCATGAGGTTCAACAAGGCCAAGTGCACCTTGGGTCAACAAGGTCCTGCACCTGGGTCAGGGCAACGCCCGGTATCAATACAGGCTGAGGGATGAAGGGATTGAGAGCAGTCCTGTGGAGAAGGACTTGGGGGTACTGATGGATGAACAGCTGGACATGAACCAGCAGTGTGCGCTTGCAACCCAGGCGGCCAACTGCATCCTAGGCTGCATCAAAAGAAGCGTGGCCAGCAGATTGAGGGAGGTGATTCTGCCCAGAAGGGAGATCCTGCTCTGGTGAGACCTCACCTGGAGTATTGCATCCAGCTCTAGAGCTCTCACCATAAGGACAGAGAACTGTTGGAGCGGGTCCAGAAGAGGGCCACAAAAATGATCTGAGGGCTGCAGCACCTCTCCTACAAGGACAGGCTGAGAGAGTTGGGGTTGTTCAGCCTGGAGAAGAGAAGGCTGTGGGGAGACCTTATTGTGGCCTTTTAGTACTTAAAGGAGGCCTACAGGAAAGATGGGGACAATCTTTTTAGCCTTGGCCTGTTGTGACAGGACAAGGAGTAAAGGTTTTAAGCTAGGGGAGGGTAGATTTAGATTGGAAATAAGGAAGAAATTTTTTACAATGAAGGTGGTGAAACACTGGAATGGATTGCCCAGAGAGGTAGTGGAGGCCCCATCCCTAGAAACATTCAAGGTCAGGTTGGATGGGGCTCTGAGCAACCTGATCTATCTAAAGATGTCCCTGCTTACTGCAGGGGGGTTGGGCTAAATGACCTCTAAGGTCCGTTCCAACCTAAAGCATTCTATGATTCTATGATGATATACAAGTCAACCAGAGGAGACACAGCTCAAGATTTACTAACAATTTAAGTATAAAACTGTACTCTAGTAAATTTAGAGGGGAGGAGATGGATCCAAGACTTGCAGCAAAAATGAGCCAAGCTCCAACCTGCCTCATTTAGGGTGGGTTTCTCTGTTTGCCGGACGCATGGTCCAGCACATATATATATTCTCCCCATCAATCCCAGTATCCAGAGCAAATGCAGTGCTGGCACCCATTCCCAGGTGAGAAGGGACAAAGCCCAGCCCACAAGCCACTGCAACCACTCTGCCATTGCTGCCAACCCGAAGAACCCACGATCGACGACACAACTGTGTGCACAGATGCAGTTTTATCACACCAGTGAGAAACCAACTTTTACGTCTGGGTAAAGCACAAGAGATGATGTGAAAGGCGGCTCCTGTGTTTTGAAAGAAGAGCGTAGAAAGAACAGATGGGGTGTGGGGTGAAAGATAGGCTTGACTTGCAGGTGTTTTCATCAACAAAGTTGTAAATGTGGCATGGGGGTGGCTGGACTTTCCACAACAGCCAGAACTACAGCGTTGGCTTGCATCTCCCAGCATCCAAGGGATGCAAATGGGTCCAAAAGCAAGTGTCAGTCACACTTGCAGTCACCATGCAAGAGGAGCAGTGGGGATACGAAGTTACAGGCATTCATAAGTCAGTCGAGCATTACCCCAACGTGGTCCTTCTGAAGATCTGAAGGGGCTCATCTTCAAGATGCCATCTTAGCATCATTGAATGATTTCAGTTGGCAGGGACCTTCAAAGATCATCTAGTCCAATCCCACTGCTGTGGGCAGGGCCATCTTCCACTAGATCAGGTTGCTCAAAGCTCCATCCAAACTCGCCATGAACACTTCCAACCATGGGGCACCCACAACTTCTCTGGGCAACCCCTTCCAGTGTCTAACCACTCTCATCATAAAACATTTCTTCCTTATGTTCAACCTAAATCTATCCTCTTGGTCTAGGTCCATGCAACATGACCTAGAGGTTCCTCTAAGCACAGAGAGGGCACAGAGGCACAAAGTGGTGTCACTAAGCTCACATGGCTACATTTGTCCTATCTTCCATAGCCACTGGAAAACCAGGTACTAATGCGATGAGACCAGCTTGCAAAAGAGACCCAGAGGCAGAGCTGGAGGCAGATCCAGGAGCAGCAAACAGCACTTAGCTCAGCCATGTCCATACCAAACTGTCTGTGCCTCTCTCAACCCCGATTCAGTTTGGACATAGTATTGGAGAAGGGGGAATTTAATAGTTTAGCCCTGATGGCTCTTCTCAGGAGAGCAGAAATTGCGCTCAGCTCTGAATATCTTGTGACCAAAAAGGATATCAACAAACTGGAGGAAGTTCAGAGAAGAGGAACAAAAATAACAAGGAGGCTGAACGGATTGGTTTGGAAGAGGAGATTAAAAGAGCTAAATACGGATAACTCAGTTCAGCAACAGCTACGTGGGGACACAGTCATAATCTACAAATACATGGGGGATGAAAACACCAAAAGAAGACAGGAATTACGCGGTGTGATGCAGAGGGTGACAGCAAGGAGGAATAGGATCAGTCAAGGATGGGAACATTTAAGAAAGATGCTGGCCACAGCTTCGCGGCAGTGACATTTTTCATAAGCACACCAGTATTTTCCAAGTGGGAAAATTCTTCATCCCTCCCCTGCTCTCCTCCTTCCCCTCTCCCCACATCCCTCCATCAGTACCACAAGGCACCCACATCACTCCCCATGTCACCCCCTCAGCACCAAGTGCTGCTGACAACCCAGATCCCCCCTGTGCCAGGCTCTGAATCACCAACAACCACATTCACAGCACTGCTGATACATGGCAGTGGTCATCTCCCTTCCACAGAGAGTCAACACCCGGCAGTTTTGGATTTGCCCAAGTTCAGACGCGGCACCAGCAAATCTCAGCCCTGAGAAAATTTGGTCAGCCTATCTTCCCCTGAGGTTCTTCCACACTGCCACCATGATAACAAGCATTGCCATGATGAGAGAGCAGATTCAGCACCAAAACCCACCCCTATGGCTGGACCAGGAGGTCCGTGACCAAGCAGGTAAGAAAAAAAATCCTTCTCATTGCATCAGTCTACCTACAAGCGGCAGTTGTCGAGCTGGAGTATTTTCTAAGCACTTCTCCTGTGCAAGAAACCCAATAGCCTGCAGCAACAAACAACATTTGGTCTTGAAGGTCTCATGGACTCTTGTCTCCAAGGCATGAGAAGCCAAGCTGTGCACTCGATGCTTGTGCCTAGAAAATTCACATGGAGAAGGGATGGTGGGGAAGGAGAGGACACGACATCTCTGCAAGACAGGGTGCATCTCCTGAGCCACCTGCACAGCTCCTAGAGGAGAGCTAGCACTGGGGGAACATCACTTTAAGGGTACCAGGGGACCACAGCCACCTTCAACACTTGCCTTGGTGGCATGCTGAGAAGCGTCATGTTTCATTCCCCTGTCCAGACTGCAGGGTGCGCGCCGCTATGGATCTGGGGGAAAAGAAGCAAATCCATTAATTGGGCGCTGCATTCAGAGACTTTCCAGCATGCTGCACAGCTGCTGCAAAAGCAGGAGCATTTTACGCACACATTATAGCTGGGTATTTGCGGCTCCTGGAGAGGCTCAATTCCAGGGCAAGACACATGTATTTCAGATGCGATAAGCAGCAAAGTCTAGGAGGAGTTTCAGATCTATTTATCCCTCAGGCAAGAGGAGACATCTTCCTTCCATCTATTTAATATTAAAGACCTATTTTGGTATGATTTTCACGTCCCAGCCCTTGCAGGCTGCACGTTTAGGAAGCTGCCTGCTTGGCTCTCATCTCCTCTTCTTTGTAGATTTTGTTCAAGTTGCCAGGAGAGATCCTGGTGGTTTCCAGACAGAAAGCCAGCTCTGTCCCATGGCCTGATAGAGAGATTATAGGAGGGGAGCAAGCAAGAAATAAGCCCAAACGATATATGAGGATGTCGGCAAGCAAGAGGAGGATGTCACCATGTGTGTCCCATACAGGGTGGCCACAGAGTAGAGACGAGCACAGTGCTGCCCTTTGGGGACTCCCATCTGGAGAAGCAGCTCCCAGCATCACTTGTTGAGTGCATGCCTGTCTCCCCGGCACACAAGACTGAAACCTCACGCTCAGATGGGATGACAAATGTCTTTACTTTTTGTGCTGGTTCCGTGACTCCTGCATCTCCTTCCACTCCGCAAATCCCAGCTTTCCAGCAATTTTTTTTCAAACATGGTATTTTTAAAGCGGCACAAACCAGTACTCCTATGCTGGCTGATATACCCTGTGCTCTCCCCAGTCCCTCCAGCAATGGCTTGCACCCATGTCCATCAGCTCCCACCAGGAACACACAGGCATTGGTGCCTGCAGGATGCAGCGATTTAAATAGAAAGTTTTTCAAGCCAATTCCTAAGGTTTTTTTTTTAATTATTGAAACCAAGCCGCTGTCACTGTAACCCCCAAGCAGAACAGTGCCCAGCTGCACCCACTGACCCCAAAGCAGCAGGACACGTTGCATTGCCATGAAATGTCCACTGATGAGTTGCAAGAGGAGGAGGAATGAGCTTTGCATGTGAACTGACGGACTCCCATCACCTACCATCACTCTGGATTTTAATTCCAGCCTCAGAGGAGAAAAGCAGCTCTCCCTTCTTCAGCTCAGACACCTCTCGGTGCCTCTGGTCTGATCAAAAGCATTTGTCAGGAGGCGGGTGAACTGAGCCCTAGGAGCGTGGGCTTCACTGTGCCAGGGGAAACATCCCACCCTGAGCCGGGCTTTGCCAATGAATCCTCCTGCAGCGTAAGTCTGGTTTGTACCCACCAGCTCAAAACTGCAGCTTCACTCGGAGCTGCAGCATTCAATTCTGCCCATCTGTAACACCCCGAGCATGACAGTTTTGAGTGAGGCACCTCTGCTCCCACCGACCTCCCCGTGCAGCAGGAGACAAGCCCCGGGCACTCATCCTGGGTCCAATATCTCCTGTGCTGCCCTTGGGGGAAAAAAAAAAAAAAACAAAAAAAAAACCAACATACACAAAAAAACCCACAACCAAAAAGCAAAAAAAAACCAACCAAACAAAAAAAACCCCCACAAAACAAAACAAAAAACCACCAACCAACCAACACACCCTTGCATCAACCATAATGCCTTACAAATCCCGTGCTGCCAGCTCTGCCACCGAGCTAGTGCCCCAGATGCTGGACACAGCTGGGCTGCGAAGCCTGAAGGTCTCACCCGGCAGGTTTTGTGCTGACAACTGACAGCTGCCAGTGGTCAAACAGCATGACTGTAGAGAATCAATCCCTTGCAGGGAAGCTGAGAAGCCAGGGAGAAGAGGAGATGAGCTAGAGCTGAGACAGACCATAACTCATCACCTGCAGGCTACCTACCAGCCGGAGAGCGGTAGAGCCAGGCTGGGGGTTTTCAGCACATCTCAGGGAACAGTGCTTCACAATTCACATCACAGGACTATTGCCGCCTGCAGCCATGCTCCTCCTTGAGAGCACTTGATATAAAAATAGAAAAATAGCTTCAAGTGGCTGCTTCATCAGCTCCTCCAGACCGTAGCAAGGGGAAGAGCTTGTATCTGAAATCCAAATAAACCCCCACCAAAGGGGGATGCTGACACCACCCACAGCTGAAGCTTTCTTCCAGCCCAATTAAGCTCCAGAAAGGAGCAAAAACGAGATGTTGGGGCTGGCAGGCACACAGGTCAGGGCAGCAGCAGGGCTGAAAGCCATCCAAGGTTATATTCAACCAACACGCTGGATTTTTAGCTAGCATCCCTAAAATAAAGCAACAATACAGCTAGAGATAGACCCACCATAAGCAAGTCCAGATCTTCACTGATTTTATTCCCCTCCCTGTTGAAATTTAATTGATTCTTCAAATTAATAGCCAGCTAAGACAAAACAATCCTAATGTCACGAAAAAGAGCAGAATAATAATAAATACGGACATTTTAGCATCAAGGACGCCACGCTTGAGGCGCCCTGCTGTGTTTCAGGCTTTGCTGGCCACTGCGGCCCCAAGCTCAGACACCCGTCATTAAAAATCAACCATTCCCCTGGGGCCAAGAGGGATCACAGCGCTCTCAGCTGAAACAGGCAACCCGTGGAGGATAACGCAAGTCCTGCTTGGGAAGACGCAAGAGAGTCATAAGCCAGAGCCTGGAGGGTTTTTATGCCCAGCAAGGGTGGTATGAATAGACAGAGCCCTTGGCAGGAAGAGGGGAGTGCTGACACTGCACCCCAAGCACCCCAGTTGGCCTGGAAAAGTAGCCATGGGCTCAGCGAGGGAAGCCCACTGCAGCTGCTGAGCACCCCAAAGCCTGCACATGGAGGCTCCCAGCTATGGAGAGCTCTTCCAAGGCAAAAAAAAGTCAACAAGGAGCAAGCGCTGTGTGTTTACCTGCTGGCTGTGTGTTTCCACCTTCTCCCTTGATGAGACGTGAGAAGGGATTGGGGAACCCCTATCTGCTCCCCAGGGCTTTCCATGCCCAACAGTTGGCTTTGAGGGATGATTAAAAAGTTATCTTGCCCAAGAAATGCTGAGGGTTCAGAGCTGGCCTGGAGAACACAGGTGGGCATCACGTGCTGCTCAAGTCATCCTTCTGGTTGCTTCCATGAAAAGGATGCCCTTATCATATAGGGACCCTGCTACCCTACAGCACCACAGTCCCAGACTCCTTGGGAAGGTGGTCACATGGCGTTTCTTGGCCTTTGATTCCTAATTAGGGATTTTATTTTTTTTTTTCCCAAGTCCAGGTTCTTGGGGAGGAAAAAAACCCAAAAATACAAAACCAAGACAAGTGGGACAAGGCAGGATACCAGAGTCCCTCCCAAGGATGTCACTGTCACATGCCTGTCCTGAATCAGTGTCGTGACCCAATGGCACTCCCTAAGAGAAGATTCCCCACTGACAATTGGATAGTCTTCCAGGACCTACACTGGAAACTACAGGACTACCACAATGGTTGGCCAACAGCTTTAGATACCTCTACTTCAGCCTGATGAAGCAGTAATGCATTTCTGCATGGAATAACCACATCTGACCTTTAACCACACTATCTCTCTTGAAAACACAGAGGTGGCATGCCTGTACACACTCATCTACTCTTGCCTTGTACCCAATAGAAAGGAATAGCAGCTTTTTATTGATAATAATCATATAAGACATCATTTGGACTGTGGGAGAAGGTCCTCAATGTGCCAACTAGCAGTTCCAGGATGCCAGGACATGCTAATGGGCTGCTTGTCTGCAGACAGCAGAGCTGCCCCAGGTCAGGGCACTGGGCACAGGGCTTTTACACAACTGCAGGACACCCTGGGAGCAGGCAGGAAGGTACACATGAAGGCAAGAGGCAGTTAGATGGATGGTTGTTTGGGGGAACTCCCATGCTTAGAGTGGTGCGGGCAGCAAAAGTCCTCCTTGCCCTCAACACCCATCACTTTGGGTCTCTGCCAATGTCTGCACCTGGTGGTGGCTTTTGTCAAGCAGAGGCAGAAGATGATGCCCTGGTGCCTGTCTGAACATTGCCAAGCTCCTCTCTGCAACAAATGCCAAGGAGCTGCCTGAGGGCATCCAACACAACACAGCCCAGTGGCACAACCCAAGGACACAGTCTTTGGCCAACCCAACCCACTCCCACCACAAAAGCAGAAGTACAGGGGCAAAAAAAGAGTTAGGAAGCAAAGCACGGTGTTTTGGAGAGGCTGTGCTGCCCCAGACCTGAAGCCAGGGAGGCCTCTGCTCAAGGGATCAAACATGCATGGCAGCAGAGGTTACCAGAAAAGGAGAGGGGCACAGCCAATATGTCCGATCCAATAGATGCTTATTGGCCATGGAGACTAGAGATAAAATGCTGGTGTTTGGATGACACTGCCTCAGAGAAGAAAGTTGACAGCTGAAGGGATGAAAGCCTTAGCAAAGATGCATGGGGACTAGGGATGGACCAGGGGCTGCGAGGGATTCAACAGGATTAAAACAGTTTAAAAAAGAGAGTGGAAAATAAAAAAATAAAAAAAATAAAAAGAGTTAAAACTTTTTACAAAGCCAAGAAATTACTCTCTTCATATGGAGGAACACCACCATGGACAGGATGGAGAAGGGGATCTAAAGAACGCCCCTGAATAAGGTAACAGAAACCAGAAAAACACAAATAAGGATGCAAAAAGCCAAAGTGACACACGAAAGCCAATAGGCAGTGGTGGAAGAACAGCACCGACTTCCAGAAGAAGCAAGTGGAGACACCAGAAGACACACAAGGTTTCAGAGACAGAGAGGATGGCGCCCAGTTAGAGTCATACCAGGGCACACTGCCTTGGGCAGAGCTACACAAGTAGGGGGAGATGTGGGATGCAGACAAGTAGAGGAGAAAAGCCTTCCTCCATTGTATTAGCAACCTCCCTTCCCACCCAGAGCAGAGCAAATGTCTTCTGTGCCCTCTCTGGCCTCCGTGCCAGCAGCCTCTGCAGCTGCCATCCTTACAGATTACTGAGCCGGGGTCCTGTTCCTTTAGCTGAGCATCTCCCATGGTCCACGGCTGTCACTTTTCTTCCCTTGAAAGCCAAGAGACCATGACTGATAGTCATCCAGCTTTAGCTGCTTCACAAACGATCCCCAGCCCTGCAAGATGTCCTACCCATCAGTCATCATGACTTCAGCCTGGCAGCTGGAAGACACTCCAGAGTAGAGGCAAGAAGGAGAGTGCAGCCAGCCGTGGCGCTGCTGGCAAGGCAGCGACCCACACAAACCTCATGCATGTGTTAACTAAAGGCCACTCTGAAGCTGGAAACACAAGATTTTGAGGAGCGACTACTACTGCTGCCTTGAGGGTGTTTCTACCAGCCGTCACAGCACAAGCAGTTACATCCCACCCTTCCACTAAAACTCACCCTGCCCAACCACTTGCGCACCATCCTCCATAAGCCCTGCCTTGGCTCATCCAATGCTACATGCTTTCCAGTACAGATACAGCCATGATGGGATAACTAGTGCCACAGTCCTCCCAGGGGCCAAGCCCAGATCAGGGTCTCTGCTCCAGTGTTTCATGACTGTACCAAGGCTGCAGGAGTACATGCATTGCAACTGGAGAGCAGGAGGACGCCCTGAAGCATGGAGATCACCCAAGAAAACCAAAGGCGTGGGCTTCCCACCTTCTGCTTCCCCCACATAGGTCTTCCCCAACTTTGAAGGCTTTGCCCAGCACTTCATCAGGCTGATGCATACAACACTGCACTTGCAAACAAAACCCTGGCCCACAAGGAAAGGAAAATACACATTTTCCATTAGACATCAGCTGCAAGAAGCCAGCCAGCCTCTGCTCCAGCTTGTTCGCATCCTCAGGAGTGGCAAGGGTCAAACAGCCACCTTCTCAGGCCAGGAGGGACATCCCTGCTCCAGCCCCAGCTCTGCTGCTTTGCCTGCTCCAGGAGGACTGTGTGGCCACTGCCCCACGCTGGGGGCAGGAGCCAGCCATCGAAAGGACCTGAGCTGCTTTCCTGAGCCAGCAGCTCCCACCTCCTCACAGGCAGGCAGAGGAAGACCCCAGAGGAGGGGAGGCAAGTGCAGAGACTGCAGACACATCTTATTTTAATTGCATCAGCAATCACTAAGCAATTAATGGCAGGGAGGAGGAAAAACAAGGCACTGGGAGAGAGAAAGGGATGCAGCAAGCAAGGAGAAACAATTTACTCTTTCCCTGAGGAGAGGGGCAGTATTTGCAGCTGCAGCTGCGGTGGCCTCACCTACTGCACCCCACTCCCAGAGCATGTCTTGAGCTGTACCCAGACCACTAACATGGCTTGTTTTCTGCTATTAGCACTAAAGTCCTTTACCTGAAGTCATCTCTTAGCCCCAGATAGATGCCTCCAACCCTCCCACATGCGCAAAACCTCCCACATACTTCCCAAGAGCCACAAGCCATCACAAAACTCCAGGTCAGGCAAACACCACCGCCAAGGGTGAGCAGGGACTGAAGCTGGAACCTCCCACCATCACACTGAGACTCTGGTCTGCAAAGGCACCGCAAATCCCACCCAAAGCACTGCCCAGACCCTATCGACACCCCTTGCCCATCCCACTGACCACAGCAAGCAGGAGAGCGAAGCTCATCCCTGGGAGATGTTGTCCTTCAAAGCCTCCATGGCCTGACCCCAGAGATCGCAGCTCCCCAAACGCAGCCTGGAAAGCGAAGGCACTGGGATGCCAGAAAAACATCATTGCCAAAAAGCAGCAAACCAAGTGCCAGGATCCGTGACCAGCTTTTCTGCATCTTTCGCCATGAGGAGCAGGTGCATATGGAAAAGTCCGAACACAACAGCATCAACAGCTGGAGCAAAAACCTTCAAGGAAGGAGAAATCAAGCAGGAGCTGCTGGTCTGATCCCTAGCTTGAAAAGCTGGACCTGAAAGGAAGGCAGATAAATGAGGAAAGCATCCATGGGAATTGTTCACCAACCAGTTTGCAGCCTTCTCACCTAACCCTCTTCTTCACCATGACTGGCAGCCTAGCCCAGTGATGTTGCCTGCTTGAGGACGGCAAAGTCAGGCAGCAGCAGTGTCCCCATGCTCAGCTGAGTGCAGGCAGGCTGGCAGCTCCACTCGCCTCTGCTCCTGCTGTTGGAATAAAGCACTACGGCAATTTTTTGTTCTCTTTATCAAGTGCCAGGGACTGCCAGTGCTCGCAAAGCTCAGGGTCTGACCGTGCCCCCGCCGAGTGATTCCCACTGCAGTTCATCCAGCAACAGAAAAGGGCTTTCAGCTCATTAACAAGCCTGGGCTGAGATAAGGGGATTCATCCCCTCTGCTCCCTATAACAGACAGTACAGCCCAAGACACCCCAAAACTCAGCTCTGACAATCCATCAAGCATGCAGCCAAGCAGAGTCCTTGTCCAGATCTCAAGCCCTCCTCCTGTTTGTTAGCAAACCTGCTGGTGGCTTCAAAAATCCAGTGAGCTGGGCTCCAAATGCAGATATACTTGGAGAAAAGGCATAAGGTGTTCCATGCCAGAAAACCACCAGCTCAGGTGGGGAGCTAGCAGGAAAGGCTCAGCTGGCAGCAGAAGTTTCTCTCTGAGGATACCTATGGGAACAGCCTGCTTGGTACCCCCAAAAGGAGACACATTTCACTGCATTGATTTCACTGTTTCTAGAAAAAGAATCAGAGGCACGCACCCCATTTCCAGCACACAGCTGCTCCTGGGTTACTTCACGACTGATCATGGCAGATCAGAGGGGAGCTGGTGTGGTTCAAACCCTACGATCTGGAAACCTGATGCACCCCAAGGCTGAACACCAGCCAACTGCTTGAAATCCAAGCAAAACCATCCTTCGCTCACTGATTCTTGGCTTTTAAAGATTCAGACTGTCAGTTGGGGCTGGGTGACAGTCCCGGTGTCCTCCATGTCCTCCATGTCATAGAGAGTGCAGGCAGAAGGGTGAACCATGCCTCCAGCCTGCAGTTTATTACAGCTACTTTCTCTGCTCATCCCTTGAGAAACCACATTAAAAGAGGAGAGAGGACTGGAAGGGAAGCCTGCCCTATCTCCTCACCTCAGGCAGACTCCAATCACAAGTAGCACACTTGCCCAGCAGCAAGGAGCGACAGGGTAGCTTCACAGTGGATATTGAATTTGCCAAGAAGCAGGAGAGAGACGCAAAGCCCTGATAGTAGCAGGCAGTGATTTATAAAGCCAACGTGCCTTTCCAGGTCGCATATTCATAGGAGCCTCGCCTTCTCCACGGGCAGGGAGCCAGGCCGATTATCTGTCATATGCCGCAAGACGCGGTGCCAACAGCCAAGTCGAGATCACCCAGCTTGTTTGGAGAGGAGGGGGGGCGGCGGGGGAAAAAAAAGAAAAAAACAACAAACAAAAAAAAAACCCCACCATCAAACCAACCACGCACTTGCAAGCAACCGGCTTTTACTCAAGCCCATGCTTGCCGATGGTAGGTGAGCAAGTACATCAGCCTGCATGAAAGCATGTAATGCCTGGAGGCTGATCCTCCCTTGAGCTCTTGGAAAGAGTGATGGCAACCAGCAGGCAGGAGCATTGCTCATGGGAGCAGCTCTGCAGCTGCCCAACACCTGCCCGTGGGCGTTCCCCCACCTCAACTCACCCCAAATTCAGCCCTGGGGTTTTCACAGTGTTACAGGCTTTGGAGGCAGAGCTAGCTGCTCTGTGAATCTTGTCACTATTGTGACACTGCCTGAACATGGAGTTAAGTGGTGCCTTCTCCTGCAGTGCCAGGAGAAGGGAGCAAGAAGCAAAAGAGTCTGTGCAAAAAGAGTGTACACAAGTCCACTCTCATAAGTCATGTGGCTTTCACAGTCTGTTCTAACAAGTCCCACTGATTTTTTTTAAGAAATCAATTTTAAGAAACCAATTTTTAAGAAATTTGAATTTAATACAGTGTTTCTTCCAAATCCTGTTTCTTCTGCAATACCAGAGGGATAAGCTGAGAACCACCTGCACCTGAGTCAGCCGAGAGTTACGGAGGTGAACCATTGCAGCTTGAAGGAGGCAAGCTTCTGGAGCTGCCGGCTGCCAACAGCATATTAACCTTTTTTTCCTGCCTTCTGTTTTATTGAGTAATCCCCAGATACGGCCACTCTGCAGCAAGATGCCAATCGATATTCCTCAGGGATTTTTGGAGCCTTTCTTTCCCCTGGGATCAAGAGTGGGAAAAGGCTTGCGGTGCTTGTTTGACAGCCCCGGAGAGCAAGTGCAATGCAAATCCCATCACTTCTGAAGCATATTTCATCTAGGGTTTTAAGAAAGAAACCAAATTACACGGGAGAGAAACTCAAGACACACAAGTTGAGACTATGAGAAGCGCTTGCAGATTTTTTGTTCCCTTAGGTTTTGCCGAATGCCTCAGAGGATGCCAATTTTCCAAGGAGGGGATATTCAGAGATCATCCAAAGGAAGACATGCAACAACTGAAGCACCTAACATAATCACTGATGAAAATACAACCCAAACCAACAATATGACCTTGTGTTTTGAAGGAATAAACAAACCTGGAACAGCCAAACTATCAATGCACCATCATCATCAGAGTGAAACAGCTACACAAAGATTTGAGGGTTCAGGTACAGAGAGATGAGCATGCCTATGGAAAAAGCTTTATTCTAGATTTCTAGGCCATTTTGGCCCCACCAGCTGCATGTCCAGTCCACGCAGACCAGAAGCAAGGCCAACACATGCGGTCCCACAGGACAGGAGGCTTCTTAGAGAGGCAAGACCTCAGACACATTGAATCTAAGCAACAAATAGTCACCCGTGACCTCAAACAACACGATACATTGGCAACCTGTAATTAGGCAATTAAGACTCTGAATATTTTTACACCTAGGATATACCACTGCAGGCCATGCACAAGCAAGCCACCCACTCCACCACTGCTCCACAGCAATGGTGGGGGGAGCCTCCGGTGCTGGCCAAAAGTGGGACCAGGAGCAGATGATCTAGGAACAAAAATAAAACCTTGGGGTTGTGAGCCAGGCGCCACCCCAGCTGAGCTTGCGTGCTAGAAGTTTAAGAATGGGGTTGTTTGCTGACAGCTTAAAGGATTTAAGGGAAGGATTAACTGTGGCTTTGCTGATGAGGGAACCAGTGGCAAACTCAGAGCAATCCCATGAGGATGGGGAGAAGCTGGAAGAGGACAGGGAAAGGGGGGATGAGCCTGTGATAGCAAAAACAACAGGGACAGTTTGCTTTGTGTAGGGAATTCAACCAAGAGCTGCTCTTCCAGGCATTAACAACCTCTGATTGCTGTCCACCAAATATGGTGGACAGCTCTGGAGTCCCACCTTCCTGAGAACACTGGATCATTTGGGGAACTGAAAGTGCCCACATGCTGTACATGTGAGAACATCGCAGCCCTCAGTCATGAGTAAAGGTGCCCAAGAAGAAGAGTGCAGAAGGCCTGGAGGAAACGGACATAGTGGTGGGAGTCCTGCTCTGGAGGTGGAGTAGGAGGGAAATCCTGCTACACAGCAGCAGGCAGCAAGGAGCTGCAGATCAGCAGCACCAGCTGATCTAGGAAAGCTTCACGTTTGTCATGTAAGAGCTCTGTGAAGTGTTTACAGCCAAATCAGGCTCATATCCAGGTGGATGTAACAGATAAAAGCAGGAGGCAGCAGATCTCTGGCTCCAGCTCAGCTACGCGCAGAGGAACACACAACTGGAGGGGTTCATTCCAGCAAGCATGGGATGCTGGTCTCCAAGAACATACGTAGACAGATCAATGGACTTGTCTGGCAGACTGGAGCCCAGTGACAAGGACATGCTGCAGCTGGGAGCAGCTAATCTACCTACTCAACCCACTCCAGCTGCTCAGCAAACAAGCACGGTCCCCTTAAGAGAAAGCGCAATCAGCGTAGATTTAGTTAGAAGAGGGTGGGGATATCGCTGAGCTCCAAGCCATGGTCTGAACTTTATCTGCTGCTTTAATACCTATCAGTGTTGATACAGATTAAAGGATTAGTCAGGATTACTGAAGGCAACCCCCTTCGCCCCAGGCAGCTAGGATGGGCATGGGTGCGGTGCAGCTCTGGCATTCCCCTCTTGCGCCCACAGCCCTTTGCACTGCACCCTTGGGAGAGAAGGAGCCTACCAAAAGCACGGAGAGGAGGCTCTCCATGAGCAACAGCAGATTTGAAGTCAACCCATCCTCAGGGGAGCGAGGCTGGGCTCTCTGGGAAGAAAACAAAGCCTCACAAGCCAGAATCCCAGGAGTCGTCAGTTTTGTTGTCCCTACGGTTGCCTATCAACACAGGCCACTTCAGCAAGTCTTCATGGACTGGCACCACCACCAGAAGGAACCATCCCACCATGCTCCAACCATGGCCACCCATTCCTACCGTGGCCCAAAGCCCTCTTTTACCAAAACAAGCATTTGTGCAGTGTTGGGAAAACACCTGGTTAAAACCTGCTTTTGATGTTGCTCAGCATAGCTTTTAATTGGATCATTTCCCTGACCCAGTTCCCCACATGGTTGCAGAAACACTTAAGTATGTATCAGTGTGGGAAGAGGTGGCCAAATGCAGGCAGGACACCTCCTAGTGTAGCAGTGAAGCTCCGATGATCACACAAGTAGGCAGGAAAGTTCCTGTACCCAAGCTCAGGCTGAACATGAACTTTGTGAGACTTCCCGTCTTCCAAGAGATCATAACCAAGTATCTGCTGTGTCCAGGGAGCTGTCTCTTGAAACCTGGCTGGGCTGAAAGGGGTTCAGGACAACAGGCAAAACTAGAGATCTCAAAGCAGAACAATACCCCAACACTACCTCCCATCCCCATGTACCCCGCTCCCCTTCTCCAGGTAGGAGCCATCAAGTAGGAAGATCATGGCTGTGGTCATCCCCTAGGCAGTAGGGAGGAAGGCAGGACCTCACATCTCAGCCGGTCATCATCCAGGACAACCTGACTCTTAAGGGTAAAGGTACAAAGAGTAGTGGCAAGCCCCTGAGCAACAGGCGAGCTGTTTGTAGATGCTCAGAGGATGCCCCTGGAGGAAAGCAGGCTACAACACAGCAGAGGCGGTGGAACAGTCCACTTCTGATGTCCGGACAGATTATGGAAGACCTAGGAAAATGCAAACCTTCATTTTGGGACAATTTAGCTGGTCAGCACAGGTGCAGTTTACCAAATGCCACAAAATGGAGTTTCACTTGTCCAGGGCACTGGTTGCTTTTCTTCACACCTACCTTAGGGGAGAGCAACATCTTGAGATGCAGGCAGGCTTTGGCATGCACCCACATCCTGACACTGCTGCTTTCGCGTGTGAGTTAGTTTTGGCAGGAGACCCTTCCAGTAAGGAACCACTGGGGCATGTGAAAGAATCACAAAACAGTTGAGGTTGGAAGGGACCTCTGGAGGTCATCTGATCCAATCCCCTGCTCAAACAGGGCCACCCAGAGCAGGCTGCCCTGCTCTACAGGGTGTTTTAGGTGGCTGGCCTGCTGCCTTTACCAATGAATCCCAATCCAGCACCTCCACATAAAAATCTGCATTATCTCAAGCATGGAAGTCTCTCAAAGCACCAGGCATCTAAAGGGCTTTGCAAGTCAGACACTCTTGAGACAGAAGGTGGGACCAAACCAGGCTCCTCCAGTTCCCTTGCTTCCCCCACAACGGCAGCAGGAGGGAATGGCAGAGGCACTGAAGCAGAGACAAGAAGACAGGTTTAGACATTGGGGTAAAGGTCTGCAGAGTAAGACACCACCATTCTGAAATGATCACCTTCCAGAACCAAGCTCAACTCCCCCAAGACAGTGCACTTGCATCCACATGCCAGCATCCTACATCCCACCATGATTCAAGGATGATCCTTCAGATCAAGCTGCAAGCCCAAGGCAGTCCCCCTGTCCCCTCCCCCCAAAAGCAGCTCCTCTGCAAGGTGAAGACCAGGCAGCTCTGCTCCAGCAGCTAGCTTCTTCCCAGCAAAATACCACCAGGCTCAAACTGCCCAGTGGCTGTGGCGGAAGGCACCTGAAGCCCAGGGCACATACTTCCAATGGGCTCATGAACAACATACACAGATAAAAGATTCCTTCCCTCCACACAGAGAAGAGCTGAGTAAGAGGAATGACCAAAATCTTCCCCAAAATGATCACACTTCACTCAAAAATGCACACTCTACAATCACCTCTCTGTAAGAAACAAGATGAAGCATCAAGATCTGCAGTACTGGACTTTAAAAAAAGCCTAATGAGCAACCCTACACTGAGATTTTAATTTTGGTCCAGAAAAAGCAACCATCATTTGCCCGACCGGGAATGCACAAGCTGCCAAAGCTGCACCAAGTGCTCAGGTGACCACCTGCCAATAGCAATAAATCTGACACTGGCACCAGGGCAGGTCAATTAAATCCTTACAAATTCTTGGCCCAGATGGAAGAGTGACTGCTTTCAGCCCTGTTGGGTTACAAGCCAGCTGGACTCCTCCAGTGAGTCTCCAGAGCCAGGCTTCCCATCCTGCCCCACTCCCCATAAACCCCAGGCAGGAGCCACCATGGCTCCTGGCTGACATGGATATGCTCAGTCACCCTGGGATTTTGAGGAGCTCTGCAGACAGAGCCACCAAGCCTGATGGTGTTTTCCAGAATTCATGTTTCTAGAGCCAAGAGAAGCCCCTGAGAAGGAACATGCTGTCCCACCAATACAACCTCCTCCAGGTTAGTATCAAAACGATTTATGGAGTCAAGGCTATCGATCATGACTTTAATCCTCTGCTCACTGGCAGTGGTGTCATCCCCTGGTTGCATTCACCCTTCACTCCTGCTCCCTCAAAGCCATTGGCTGTTTTAAAGGAACTCGAGCGGCGACACACTTCAGGCCTGGCTTTGCATGTTACTCAAAGAGACATGGCAGCCACTGATGTTCTCACCAGGAAAGTCCCACCTACAAAACATGAACCCTAAGACTTGACATGATATGCAAGCCACCAACTAAGAGGTTCAGAAGAAAGTCCTCCTCCAAGTGTGCTTTTCTTCATAGTACCTTAAGAGTTGTCTGTATTCAGTTAACTGTGAATTAACTGAGCTGACCCAATACAACCAATCCTGGGTCCTTTGGGAGAGGCATGTTACAGCACAAAGCCAAGGCTGGATCCCATGCAAGCCAGGGGAGCACATTAAGCTTCCCTCCAGTAGATCTAACTCTGTCCCTTATGAAGCAGATAGCATCAAAACCATACTTTGCTTCATGGCCACAGAACTTCAGAGTATGCCATGTATACCTACACATCTCACCAAGGAAGAAGTGTAGCTCCTTTTCACTGCACAAGTTATCAAAGTCACAGCACACAGACGTGATTTTTAGTGAAAACTCTGCCAGAAGGAGCATGACGAAGGGGACAGAGTCAAGGCTGCTGCACTCAGCTTAGCTCTGCACTTCCCAGGTGCAGAGTGCCAAACACTCAACTGCAGTGCTGCACCAACCTACTTTTCAGATGGCTCTTCATAAAATACCCTAAAGATCATCTGTATCATGTTGGCACCATTGCATCTTCAAGACCTAAAACTATGTCAGCTATCAGCCTCAGTATGTCGGCTTGCCACGGGATCAGACAGCATCCTGAAGGAGCAAAAGCAATTCATTGCAGGGGGCAAGGAATACAGATGTGTGCATCAGCAGGTTTCAGACTGTTCTCATCAACCCAACCACGGGCATGCAGATCCCTCCTCTCAAGGATACGGTCACCTCAACCACAATTTCCTGCAACTTCCCTGACTGCTATTAGATCATCTCACACAGCACGTGACAAACTCAAACACTTGCAGAGAATTTATAGTCCTATAACCCCCAGCAGGAACGACCAGCTGGAGCATTTGGGGGCTTCCTAGGGTTGTTCATTGTGCTCACCCACAACTTGTTTTACAAGAGAAAGTCTTGAGAGTGGTACTTAGTCTCAAGCAAAGATTATTTCTGGCAGCTTTATCAGAACAGTTCTCACTCCCTTAACCTCTTCTTGGATGAAAGCACATTTAGAAAAACAGTCCAGATGTTGGAATATCAATAAAACAAAAAGCAACAGTATAATGCAGTCCTGAAGAGCCCTTTACAAATAAGCACAACTTTGGGAGGGTTCTGCTCAGCAATGCCAGGCCCACACTCATAAACTAAGACTACACGCTCACCTTGACTGGAGTTGGAAAATAAAAGCTGGTTTGAGTTGCCCATCTGCAGGACACTCACACAAGAACCAGCTCTCCTTCCCCTAAACGGTCAAGCAACTTGTACCACTCAATGGATTTTTAATCTAATTTTCCAAAATAACAATTTACAGAAGGTGTTGCAACTAGCCAAAACCCAAAATAAGAAACTGAAGATGGGGAGATGTTATGGGAAACTCACTGTCAGCTCTAAGTAAGGGTCTGGAAAGCTGAAATGAATCTCCCATCACAGCAGCAGGTTTGTCCAAGCAAGGAGACACTCCTCATGCACACCTCAGTTTGAGCCCAGAGGCCACCCACAGGGGCTTTGAACCTCACAGCAGCATCTCCCATGCCCAACAGCATTTACAATTACCATTTACAACTTAGCACCATAGAATCACAGAATGGTTTGAGTTGGAACGGACCTTCAGAGATTCAGTCCTCAAAAGAGGAGCCAACCTCTCATCATAGGCTCCTTGTGCTACCAGCTTGGGATCTGCACCAAATTGGATCCCCCTCCTTGCCCAGAAAATCTGGCTGCTTGTGTGGCCTGGAGGATGAAGCCATTGGTTTCTGGCCCAGACAACAGGCACCTGCAAGTCTAGTTGCTCTTGTTTCCTGCAGCCAAAGGCTGGAGACCATCGTGACGCCATGAATACGTGGTGCAGCTCACCTGTCCTCTTCTCCTGGCCATGAGCAGCCGAGGTGAGCCCCTTCCCTGCAGGAAGGAAGATGCATTTGACCACAGCGCTCAAGCACACTAGGAGCGTCAGGTATGGAGGCAGTGCAACAGGAGCCCAAAACCAGCCTCCATTCACACAAGAAAAAACAGAAACAGATCTGCTGCTCCTCTCTCCACCATGTCTTCCACCTTTGAAGGGCCCCAATAGAGGTAGGTGCTCCTGCCAGGAGCAAATGCACTACTGTCGAGTACACAGCCTGGAAATACCAAAATTTCCATCTTTTAATGCCATGCACCTCCTCATGCCCTTGGGGGAAAGGGTAAATGCTGAACCCACTTACAGAGACCACGTGGACAGTACACAAGCTGGTCCAAGCTACCATTAGCTACCATCCATCACAGGGAACACCAACAGCTCCTGTTTTCTTGGTCCGTCAGATGGAGCAGAGAGGAGCACAGGCTGTGAGCCCCTCAAAAGCAGGGCATTTTGCTGGGACGTGGCTCCTCCACAAACGATCCAGGCAACAACGTCGCAAAGCCATGGCACGTTCAGTCACCCTTATGCTGGAGGGTGGTTTCACATGCAGCCTTTGCTTTCTTGATGCAAGATCCATTCCCTGTAGAGCATGGCCCAAAAGCTGAACCACTCACTCTCCCTGCTAGCAAGGGGCTTGAACTCTTCCCCCAGGTCAGGGCAGCTAAGAAATGCTCTGCTCGTAGCTGTAGGGTTTCTACCAAAAGGCTGGTTTCCTTCAAAGGGACATTCAAAGCTCAGCCCCTCCAGCTCCCTTCACCCCATACACAAAGCCGAGTATTAATAGCCTGTCTGGAAGACCATAAAACACTAAATACCTAAAGAGTTCCTGTACCTTGAAATGTTAATGCTAAGCAAAAAAAGAAACCTTCCCGTTAGCAAAATGCTCAGCTCTGTGATATATATATACACACACACACGATTACCTTCCTCGCCTCCAAGCCACAGAAGAGCAAACAGCACTCAAACCCCTAAAACTCCACTCTACTTACAAGGCATACTATAGATCTGCTTGTCTCCCCAACACCTGGATGGCAGAGACCTCGCCAGCACACACCAGCTCTTCTTGATGACTTAGTTACCACCTCAAAGAGCTGGCTGGCGCCCAGCCATCCTCCCCTTACAGGATCCTTTTCAGCCTTATGAAGTGATCTCCCCTGGCCCCTAAGCACACACAGTCACGACCCTTTCCTCTTTTTCCAAACCTCTCTTCTTCAGTCAACTGCTGGAGCTCAGCTCTGGCACTGATGTCCCTCCTCCTTCCCATGTCTTTGCTCCCTTCTTCTTGCAAAGGGCCTCTCTTGTCTACACTGTGAAGGGGACACAGGAGCACTGGCAGAGGGACTGGAGCAGAGTTCTAGGGTTGTGCATCCTGCTGGGGAGGGTGGGTCAGGATCCCAAGCTGGCAGGGCAGCACCAACTGGAAATACTCATTTGGAACTGGTATAGTCACATTAGCTGTGGCTTTTGGCATGTACCATGCTCCGCATAGGACCATGAGGACATCGCAACCCCCTCACCACACCACAACTGTGATGCAGCATCCTGGCAGCGACACCAGCTTTAGCAGTACCAATCATTTCTGGGGTGCCCTCCCCAAGGAACAAGCCCCTTTCAGACAACACACCAGAACAAGCCACATCCATCTGTTAAAAAGATGAGCGGGGCCATTCCCAGAGCAGGAAGCAGCGTACCTGCATCGCAACGACTGGAGAGGGGGAGGGAGGAACAGGGGGCAAGCAGGGGATGTCTGGGAACAGCATTCATTTGCATAGCACCTGAGGAAGAATATTACAACATTGCATTTACATAGCTAATTGGAGGAGCGAGCTTCCCGGAATTAAATTACTTTCTGGCTTAGGGGGAAAAAAACAACACCACAATCACAGGATTTGTAGCTGTAATGGTGCCTCCTCTACCCAGAGGACCTTGGGTGCTCTCCCCAAAACCCATGCTCATGCCTAACAGGAAAGCATCCGATCCATGCAGAGGATGGGGGAAACTGAGGCATAGAGGCTCCAGCATTTGCATCAAGGAAGGGCAGCCAAAAGCCCCAACAGCTCCTCTTGTTCCCTCGGTGCCAGACAGAAAGCGCTTTTGAGTTACATCACGTCCCACCCTCTTGACAAGATGTAAAATGTGGCAACCTCCATGTCATGACCAGAATTAAAGCTTAAGCCTGCAAAACAGGATTGCTCTCCGCATTATTCATCATGGCACACTTCAACAGACCCGAAGTGAACAAGGGCCACGCAATATTTTAAAATAAATCTAGACACTTACCAAGTTTTAAAGCAATTTCAGTGTCAAGCACAGGGGAAACATCAGCAGGTATGAGCACACGCCATTACCACACTGTATAAAAGCTTTGTGGTTAACGTCTTCCTGCAAAGGGATTTATCCTGCCCACAGCACACTGGGACAGAGCCGGCACCATTCAGCCAGATGGCGACAAGGGCCGGGGCAAGGGAGGAGGAGAGATGGACAGCACAGGCACCACGTGCCCTCCTGGGTTGAGCAGTGCTGCCCAAAGTCATGAAAGGCCCTGCGAGAGGCTGGCGGCCAGGCAGAGTCCCTGCCCCCTTACACCACATCATTGCCCCAGCAAAGCCCCTGTCTCCAGCCATAGGCAGCATCACTGCTGCCCACAATCCCGTCCATCTCAGTGGCACAGCATGCCCACCCATGCCAGCACACAATCTGAGCTCACCCTAGAAAACCCCGAGCGCGTTTATTTACATCAGATCAGTTCCCTGATCTGGTCCGTGGGCAGGAATGAGTAACAGGGACAGGAATATTTTGAGCAGATGTTGTCACCAAGCACAACATATCATCAGGCTGCTGGTAGCTTTAAATTATTTTGGAGCCCAGCAATTTCTTTCCAGCCCTGGGCTGTGTCTCCCCAGCTCTCCGACTCCAGCCACTTGCTCAACATCTGCAAGACCTGGGGTGGCTTTCCCCTTGCAGCCAAGCAAGTTCTCCAGCTCCAGTCATTGATGACCATGAGATGGGAATGTCCAAGAAGTCACCCAAAAAGTCCACTGCAACTGCCAGCTGCCTTTTCTCCTGCATGGGGGTGCTGCCTGCCATCAGGTCTGAATATTTGGATGCCCTCTCACCCAGCACATCTTCAAGGCCGCCTGCACACAAGGACTCACAGGTGTGATGGATTTCACAGCTCCAGCCCAAAGCACCCTCAAGAGCACCAGCAGAGCAATACAGCACCATGTTTGCATGGCAATCTTCAGGAAGGCAGTGGCACTGAAGACGCACAGAACACGTGGTGCTTGCAGGAAACTGGGAAAAAGCAGCAAATTCCCAACAAGCCAGCCTTTAAAAGCAGAGGAAAGGAAAAGCAGGCAGCACATTGCTTCACAGCCCTTTCCAGCGGCCTCCCCAGCTGCTGGGTGGAGGAGCAGCTTTGCTCATTAGCGGGTTATTCCTGGCACACTCCCCCTGCATCAGCTCCCCAGCAGGGCCACAGGAGCTGCTCGCCAGGTTTTGAAGCCTTCAGGGTCACATGGTGCTCGAGACGCGCAAATCTTCCTTTAAAGAAATCTCACTCGGGCAGATAAATGGTGCTGGTAACTAAGGTCATTAGGCTAATAAGCAGCCACTGCCAGCCTGGAAGCAAAGCAACAAACACAAGAGAGTCTACCCGAGCCAGTTAGCCTCAAAATCTGACCCATCTCAAGCAGTTACCATCTCCATGGGAGGAGAAATCAGGTCCATGAGTCAGCAGGATCAATCACCCGCTGGCCTTTTCATCAAAATCTCTAATCAAAGCATCAGGGGAGCGGATTTGCAGCTCACTTGTGCCAAGGAAGCAGCATGGACCCTGTTGAGAAGGAGCCATCCCTTCTCTGTCAGCCTCCTTGTTAGCGCATTGTCATTCCGCTCTCATGCTTTGGGAATGGGGAGATGTTTTCTCCACTTTTCCAGCGCAGCTCCATTTCCTACCACTGTGTCCTTGATGGAGAGCTGCAGGTTCTGCTTCCCACTCCGGTGAAGACAGGGCTGCGTTTCAGCATGATGACCTATTAAATGGGATACGGCAACACCAATGGGTTGGACATCAGAACTAACTCAACCCTTAGCTAATCCTTCCTAACACTGCTGGCCAGGAAAGCAAATGAGGAGAGATGCAATTTTTCACTTATAAAATCTCAGAGGTGGGATCAGCTGAAACTCCCAGCCTGCTACATCTAGCAGTTCAAAAAAAAAAA
>VZTL01055339.1:0-12763 GCA_013400535.1 Scopus umbretta | reverse complement strand
AAAAAAAAAGAAACCTCTCAGAATTATCTACAGTTTCGGACTGACTGTTTTTTTCTAGCCCCACTATGAATAGATAAATACACATTTCCTAAGTAAGGGGAAAAAAATCTTGTGTAATTTGATTACTTTGCTTCTCTTCTCTTTTCCCTGTCAGCCTTTTATCATGAATAAAAATGTCCAGCTAAAATACAATATATTGCCTTCAGGTGACTGTAGATCCTCTATAAGCTACAGGTAGAGTGAAGATTACTATGTTTCATAGGTTTTTGACAATGAAAAATAAATCTAAAAATAGAACCCAAAAAGTCTAGAAATCTGTATTTAAGTCTGCATTTAACACCAATTTCTTTGAAAAGTTTGCAAACCTTTTCAGCATTTATTATGGCCATAGATAATGTATTACCTTAGGGCTAAAAACACAAACTTTTGAGTGATTTTATTGTTTCGTATGACATTTGTCATGCATGTTTCTGGCTGTTGCCATCATTCTTGACTTTCTAGATGTATTTAGTTTGTGTTTGGATAAAAGCCCTGCAGGTGTCTCCTTTCAATTATACTTTTTATCCTTCAGGTTTATTCATATTTTCAAAAAGAAACATTTAAAGTCTTCTTCATTTTCAGTGTATGATCTCTTTCCATATGTTTTGCTTTCCATTTTTGTGATTTTCCTCTTTTCTACCTAAAAAGTTGTCTAGTGTAATCAGTTTAATCCTAGTGAACAGCACAATCTGGCTCTTCGTGTGCATCTGCAGGATATAAACCTTTTTTGCATTAATATTACTGAATATTATGAATACACAGAAATATAGTTTATCCTGGGTAAAATGTATACAGTTTGTGCATCTCTTGATTTTTTTTTTTTCCTGGGTAAGATTTTATATCTTTATGAAAGCCATATTTAGAATAACATTACTTTTGAAAACTTTTTTATGTATTCATGTTGTTAAAATGTTTTCTTACATAATGTCTCCTCTTTGTAATGATAGGCACTACTTTCCCCAAATCTTATCTCAATTTACAGAAAAATAATTCAACCAAATATTAATCCACAAAACACACTGTAATCTTTGGTTTTCAATGAAATTAAAATATTACCATGCTCCTGATCATCTTGAAATCTGCAAATGATGTCTATTAGTTAAAGAATACTGGGAATTCAGTTCCCAGATGCTTCAGAATTTATGCTGGAGTTCTACAGTACATTGATATTATTATGTAACAGTATATTGGCTCCCCTATATTTTACCATCAGTGAAATTAAAATGCTCTGAGTTCAAGGAAGCCTGCTGAGGTTTAATGTACATGGATTCAAATTCCAGGTTTAGTGCAAGTACTCCTCAGTCTGAAGGCAACTGCTCCCACCTGCTGCTAAAGGAACACTCTCCTTCTGTGTTCATTAGAGCATTGCTGGAGCCAGCTAACCATAGCAGCTCCTTGATGCAGCTGATCCACATCTCCCTCTAGACAGCAATCTTGATGTTTGCTATTAGATGAAGCTATCTGATATTGTGATTTTCTGGCTCCTAGATACATTTTTTGTTTTCACAGGGTGCTTTTATGGCCTAATAATGCTTTGCAGAATTACAACACTTAAGTAAAAAAACACTCAAGTCAAAAGCTTGGAAGATGTATTCTGAGGTTCTCTTAGCTTTGGTTAGGTTTTATATTAAAAATATGAGCTGTTCTACATCCGTTAAAATGTTCCCAGAGTAGGCTGGAATTTTATATGAGATTTTCTGTTTCTGTCTTTGCACTATGAGGATTGTAATCATTTGTGTATGTCTTCACATTTCTTTTACATGAAGAAATCTCTGAAATTTCTGTCTTAAGGTCTCTGGTTCTTCTTTTTTCCTTCTGATTCAATGTTTCTATCAACTTTTGCTAGCATTTGGGAAGAGATTGCTGCTATTATCTGTTACACTCCTTGGAAGTAGAAGATCTTCCTTAAAGAGTCATTGTTGTGAAAACTCACAGGTAATTCCCAACAAGGAAACAGCACTACCATTATGGCTGACATCAGAATTTTTCTTCAGCTGTTCACTAACAAAAATGTGAACTTTCTAGAGAAAATATGGACATTCCTAGTTTTCCTTAATAGTATAAATATATTTACCAGTCATCCCCAGTGCTTATGTTTGATTGTCCCACAAATTCAGTAGAGAAAGAAGTAATAGTATTTGGAGCTTCATTCTTCATCCTATCATGAATCCTCAGGTATCCTGGATTGTTATTATCCAAACTTTCATCCAACACAGAACAGATGCATTTAGTGTAAAGGTAGTATACAGACTGATAGTTAGGGCACACATCTGAGATGCCAGAGATCCAGATTCAAGTACCTACTCTTGTTACTATTAATAATTCTTTAAAAAGGCTACACTCCAAAAGATTTAAGAAAACATTGTATTCCAGAATACCTGCCTTGAAAATATAAATTCTGCATTGATGTTAATCTGAAATAAAGCATCTGGTACAGTCAGAAATTCAGTGAGCCTTCCTTCTTCTTCCTAGATCAGCTTCATATTCAGTAACATTATTGCAGGGTGATCAGTTTCTAGTTTTTGTTTGTTTGTGGTCGTTACATCTTCTTTTCTTGTCAGAGAAGGAAGGACCAATATGAGGCATGAGTATTTCTTTTTCATACATGAAGAAACAGAATTTTTTATACCACTATACTTCTGTAGCAAGATCAACCTAATTAGGTTAAAACACTAGCTAAAGTTTAACTGTTATTATTAGCTTCAGGTTAAGCAAAGCTATTAAATTTTAAGTGACAGGAACTGGAGATGAAACATTAATGTAGTGACCAACAGCTGAAGAAGAATTAAAGAATCTCTGATTTACAGCTACTTTTTATTGCCTTCAACCTGGGATTGGTACTTGAAGGTAACAGTTTGCATGTGAAGAAGTATTGGCATGTTAATGAAACAGCAGGAGTGGGCTCAATATCATTTGAGATCCTTATAGGTACAGGGTCTATCACTCACTGCACAAATGTTCAAAGCATTAGGTTATTGTGCACATCTATTTTTTTAATCTCCTCCTGCTCTCTTTCTCCTGCCCAATGAATAATCTATATTTGGAAGGATTTTCAGAAAGACACTTTTCATCCAAGTCTGTTCTTCTCTCACTTGGGTTTAGTGGTGATGTGAATCTGAGATACTTTAGTATTTCACATCTTGAAAACAGATTTATAAAATGAATTCTGAAGACTGGGAAACTACTGTTTAAACTAAGAGGCTGTACAATATCCTCTTGTGAACTGGACTCTAAATATATTTCTTTTGCAGATTTTTATGGCAAAACTTTTTTATATTTCTTTTTGCAGATTTTTATGGCAAAACCTTTTTACATCTATATATGCACACATATATATAATTACTACTTACATGGGTCTTCTGAAGGGCCATTGGAAAAGAGAAGACTCTAAAAGAAACCATATATGCTTGAGCTTTTCTCCACTGAGAAAGGACACTAAAATAACAGATCATAGTTGCAGCAGCAGCTGCTACTGAAGAAATGAAAAAAAATAAATATAATACTACAGGTTTTTTCTACTTCTTTGATTGAGGAAAACAGAAAGGAATCATGTTACTGAGAGAACATTATGTACACTTTAAAAGGATTTGAAGAGAAAGATGAGATTTACATTTAATTTCACACTTCTCTTTAGATACCCCTTTGTCCACTTCGTTTCTTCTTATTGTTCCTGAGTATCAGATAAGGATATCACATCCATGAAAATAAGAATAAGGAGAGGGAAAAAAAAAAGTTTTTAAAAAATAAAAAGAGCAAGATCAGTTGAGGAAGGTTTTGAAGGTAAGTTTTCTAACAATGAATGCGAAAAACAAGAAATGCTGATAGGTCAACAAGTGGTTTGATGTCACAGTACATGGTAAGCCTTTTTACTCTCTAAATAAAATCAGTAAAACTATTTTACAGTCTTGATTTCTCTTCCATATTAATGAAGATTTGATTCTCAATACACTCTGAGTGTTACGTTTGCTCTGCTCTTAAAAGGTGGTATCACTACAGCCACCATATGTATAACGATGACGAGAATATGTGGTTTTTTTAAATTTTTAATATCCATGGTACACTACTAATTAGAAAATCATTCTTTGCAAACAAAGGAGACAATCTCTCTCCGAAGCAAATTAAATAATAAGTGTTATGTGAATGTTAATATGAGTAACATGATGTCTTTATCACTATGGGAATGACTGCAAAAAGTTAGCACTATAACAGGAACCTCATTTACAAACATGATGGAACCAGTAATGATTCTGAGATGAAGACAGAGTGATCTTAGATCCAGAAATGTTTAAATTAAAATGTTTTTTAGCTGCAGAATGTTTTCTTGCAATGAAATGATGTGCAAACAAATACAGGAACAACAATAAACACAAAACCAGAAAGCTGAGGCATGCTAGAAACATGGCAAATTAGCACTTTACATATTTATGATTCATAAATCAATAGCACTTTGAAGCAATGCAAACCAGTTTAATAGAAATAAGAAGTATGTCAGAGACATCAAAGAAAATCTCCATTAAATTAATATTAATCCAAAGCGTTCTGTTATTTAAAGAAAAAAAAAAACATGGTAATGAAACATTATTTTAAAACTTGGAAGTCACAAAATTCAAAGTGCTAACTTTCCCTTTTCATTTAAAACACAGGGAGACAGATTTTATAGCTTCATATATAACTATAATAGAATAGTAACAAGTACAATTTATGTACAGTAACTTGTGGTAATGGAAAAGGAAGCCAAATTAAAATATTACTAGCCAGTATTTTGAATATTTTCTTTAAGTTGAAAAAAGTTCTGGATTAAAGTTCTCATCAATCAGATGAGAGCTCAGTTAAAGTGTAGAATTTAAATATATAGCATTTAAATATTTTTTTCTGTCTCAAATATTATGAAAAAAATAATCTTCTGAGTTCATCATCTTTTCTCAAACTCTAAAGTTACAACTGATTGTAGGGTTTCCTTGTTGACACACTGTTCAAATGATTAAAACCCTGATATGCCTGTCTAGCCAAATGCATAACTGACATGCATAATTCAATCCATATAAACTCAAACATCTGATCACTAAAATTGCTGTTTTCCTAAAGTGGAAATGAGAGTTGCTAAATTTGGTAATATTGATCTAAAATGTTTCCAACTGTATTGAACTAGCTTTATTGCTAGCGTATGGAATACAAAGTAATATATTTTGAAGCCCTTTACCTGAACCTACAGTAGTCTAATACTGTTGAGCTGAAAGGCACTCTTTCTTGCTTTCACCAATTCCCTTGTGCTCATTATACAATTTCCTGGACCCGCATTTGGCTGATTCAGTTCACTAAACCAGCAGAAAGCAAATCTAGAAGAAAAATAAAAAAAAAGGTAAGTGAATACATTTCCATTCATCGTTGACAAACTGAATCAAAGAAGAGTCTTATGTCCTGTAAAAGCCAACACAAGCAAAGGGCACATATTGTTGCTAGCAAGGAAGTAAAATTCTTTCTCAAGATTTTCTTGCTAACAAAGCGTGAATTTATGACAATAACTATATAAAAAGTTTTCATAATTCATTCAAAATATCATTTTTCTGTTCTTGATTACAAGAATAAAGCTTCATAGAATTATAGAGCAAATACTAGCTTGAACTAATCTAAGTGTATTGACACTACAGAGCATGGCAATAAGCCAGAGGAAAAAAATAAAAAAAGCATGAGAGCTGGAACAGACTGGTTTTAGTAGATCTGCAGTGAAAGAAGAACAGTGAAAATAACAATAGTATTTTTATTTTTTTCTTTCTGAATATTATCTGTGCCAAGGAGTAGGGCAATACAGTAAAGGCACCTGCTAAAAATTAAGGTAGCTCTAAAAAGGGGAAGAAAATAGGAAGACTGAAAATGAGAAAATAAAATGAAAGCTAATAATACCATTATACAGAAAAGATAAATTTAGAAGAAAATGAAGGATGAGAAATATTTGAACTGAACAAAAACCAAACAGAAGCATTAACACGGAGCTTAATATCTCTGATATCACTCATGACAGGTGTTATCTTTTGAAAAAAGAAAGTAGATAGTAATTTTTCTTTGAATTGTATTCTGATTTTTATGACTCCCAAAAATAACATAAGGAAGGAAACAAATAGATGTGTTCTTACTTTAAAATGCATGATAATCTTGTTAATTCTGTGTAATTTAAATAGTGACTCTTTCACCAAGAGAAAATTAATGGATTAATGAAGATACTTGAGACATTCCACAGCTACTTTTTTGTCCATTTCTCTACTAATCTAAGTGGAGTAGACATAATTTCACTTTTTTTATTTTCCATGGGAGTGAAAATTTTTTAAACTGCCATCTATCTATTCTGAGCTGTAGCTTCCCTGTATGGCAGAAATTCAACATCTACACTGTTTTTTTTCTCTCCAAAAGGTACAAGTTCCTCCAAAGGACCTGGAAAGAAGGTGGCATATATGGGATAAAACACCACTTTATTAGCTAAACAAGTTTATAAGAATGCTTGTTGTTGTCTCTATTCTGAAAAATCATCAGCAGGTAATAATTAAGAAATACTGAGTAAACCCACTGAAAAGAGAAACAACTCCCTTACAAACAAATAATATGTTATCCTTACTAGTGGCATTCCTTTTTTTAGGTAACGGGAGTGCCAGAGGAAGGGTCAATGGATATACGGTCATACCATTACCATGCAAGTGTTACCTCTCCTGCTTTCACAAAGTCAGAAAATAAAATCTCCATGGGCAGTTTTCCTGGGACAATTACAGTCCTAGGAAAGGATAATATTTTTCCCCCAAAGCTAAGGTAGATAAAGCCCAGATAAAAATTAAGGGGTAATGAAGCAAACATACAAACTTTAGTTGATTAATATCAGGATTCCTTTATTTGTGTATTTAGAATTTTAGAATAATTCCTTTAGATCCGTTCAACTTGATGCAGCTCTAGAGAGAATTAAGTTCAGAATCTTCTTAAGAAATTATTGAAAAATGAAGTATTTTGGGGTTTAATAGACATGGTTAAGACGAGATTACCATGCATAAAACAGCCTGTAGATGAAAGGGGATGAAAAGTTGAAATTGGTTATGCAATATCCATTAGAGAGAAAGATAGAGAAAAAGAAATGACTGAAGACTGTGAAGTTAAGAGAACGTATAAAAGATTAAATAAAAAAATAACAGCCTTCATCTAAGTTGTATCACAGAAAAGTAAGCACTAGAGATGTACTTTCGTAAACAAAACATGAGCTAGTTGGAGATAACCATTATTTTTCATGCTCTCTCACTGAAAGAAATACATTAGGATCACCCTGCTGAGCTAGCAGTCTATGAGAACACATTAGATAGGCTGGTGAGTTTGCTTTGCAGGCAGATTTTTCAGAGTTCATTCATCTCTAAGATTAATATAGCCATCTGTTATAGTGTTTATGCTATATTTGCAGTCAGGTATTACCTCCTCAGTTTTATATTCAAATCTTAAACTGATCAGTCACATTGGGCTTTAAGTCCCAGGTCTGACGTATGTTTATGGATTGCTGGTCTGTAGAAGGTTATTTCTACAGCAAAACCAGCAATGCAGTCTTCAGCTGAAATCTGATCCTGCACTAAATCGGAAAATGTTTATGTATGACTACTATCCTGGTCACATCTCAAAAGAGAATGAGATTTACTTTTTGCATTATGTCTTCTTTACTTTTTCAGTGGAATTTATAATCCATATATAAAATATTTCAGTTACAGTTAATATTGTCAATAAATGCTCTGTGAATGTGTTTGGTTGTTTTAATTTTTTCTCCCTTTCTAATAAGATCCACTTTTGAATTTATCATAACAAAATGGCTATGATAAATGATCAGTTGCTGAATGTCTGGGCCCAGAGGGCCCAACTGAGGCATGCTTTTTTTGTTGTTGTTGTTTTCTATATAATAAAAAGGGATAAGGGAAGGAAATAAGGAGATCTGGAGAGAACACAGAATTTCAGCGTAACTGAAATTTCATTCTGAGGTTTAAAGTATTTTAAACTTTGGATCTTGTCTTTTGTGTGTGAACATAAACTGAGAATCATTACCAAAGACAGTATATTCTGTTTACGTGGCAAGGTTTTGGTATCAGGTGCATGGGTGGGGGCCACAGCGGTGGCTTCTGTGAGAAGCCACCAGAAGCTGCCCCCATGTTGGACAGAAACCAGTGCCAGCAGGCTGCAAGATGGACCTGCCACTGGCCAAAGTTGATCCAATCAGTGGTAGTGCCTCTGTAATAATATATTTAAGAAGGAGTAAAAAACTGCTGCACAACAGCTGGGAGAAAGGAGTGAAAAAATGTGAGAAACAGCCCTACAGACACCAAAGTCAGTAAAGGAGGGGGAGGATGTGCTCCAGGCACGAGAGCAAATTCCCCTGCAGCCCGTGGTGAAGACCATGGTGAGGCAGGCTGGCCTCCTGGAGTCCATGGAGGACCATGGTAGAGTAGATATCCACTCTTCAGTCTGTAAAGGACCCAACTCCAGAGCAGAAGGATATGTCCTGAAGGCTGCTGTAGCCTGTGGATAGTCCACACTACAGCAGGCTCCTAGCAGGAACTCTGGCCCATGGAGAAAAGCTCATGCTGCAGCAGTGGGTGTCAGGAGGAGGTGTTTTTAGATTTGTTCTTATTTCTTATTACCCTACTGTCTTTAATTGGCAATAAATTAAATTAATTTCCACAAGTTGAGTCTGTTTTGCCCATGAGGGTAAGCAATCTCCCTACCCTTATCTCAACCCATAACTCTGAAGTGGTGCTCTAATGCTAAAGGTGTGTATGGTTAAAGTTTTGCTAAAGGAGGTCTTTGAGAGAAAAATGGAAGGGGGGGTGTTTGCTCTTTTTTTTTTTTTTTTTTCCTTCAGGATGCCTTGCTTGTGCAAAATCAGCAACATCTGCCAAAAACTGACTGTTAGGATTAACTGGTACACTCATACTGCATTGGCTCACGCTCAGTCTTGAACCTCAGTACTTCTTCCTAATATCTCTAAGACTACCTCAAAGATAAGTCTGACAGACCAGTCTTATGCTTTGTTTTTTTATGTTCACTTTGAGTATTTTGAATACAGGACACTGGTGTTTGAGCTACTGAAGTTTTTTTATTTAATATTTATTTAACATTTTTTTTTTTTTTTTTTTTTTTCTGTGAAACAAAGGAATATCATCTTTTAGAAATGTAGTTATTTGATCTCTTATAAAGCTGTATGAAATTATTGCATGTGCATTTCCATAGCAATTAAGTAGGTTTATACTCAGAATTTGATTTGAAATGGTAATTTGTGGCTCAGTTCTGCTGTCCTTGCATGTGTGCATAGTACCACCTGAGATTCATGTATCAGAGAAATCTGCATGATTATGAAAAATGAAGAAGACTCAATAGAAAACTGTTGTCCTGGTTTCAGCTGGAATAGAGTTAATTTTCTTCCTAGTAGCTGCTATGTGCTATGTTTTGGATTTAGTATGAGAACAATGCTGATAACACACTGATGCTTTAGTTGTTGCTAAGTAGTCCTTACTCTACTCAAGGCCTTTTCTGCTTCCTGTTCTCTGCCAGGTGCACAAGATAAGAGAGATCATAGGCAGGACAGCTGACCCAAACTGGCCAAAGGGCTATTCCATACCATATGGCATCATGCTCAGTATAGAAACTGGGGGAGTTAGCCGGGGGGCAGAGATCACTGGCTGGGAACTGTCTGGGCATTGTTCGGTGGGTGGTGAGCAATTGCATTGTTCATCATTTGTTTTGTATATTCTTTTGTCATTATTGCTATAATTATTACTTTCTCTTCCTCTGCTGTCCTATTAAACTGCCTTTATCTCAATCCACAGGTTTTACTTTTTTTTTTCCAATTCTCTTCCCCATCCCACTGAGGGGGAGAGGGTGAGTGAGCAGCTGTGTGGTGCTTAGTTGCCAGCTGGGGTTAAACCACAACAACTGTGCAATTATAGAGTATCAGACAGATACTATATCCCAAGTGGCAGTAGATCTCTATGTATGACTGATTCAATCAAGTCTCTGAAGTAGGACAATTTCCTTTTTTTTAAGATAAGATATCTTTTGTCCCTTTCTATGAATAGTGTAGAAATGCAGACTTCTCACAAAGGTAATGCATCCTAACTTAGTTGCTTATATGAGGATAGCATGTTTTTCACCAGAGTTATCCTCTTATAACTCTTTTCACTGGCTGCAGAGCATCTAAGCAGGTACCTCAGATTAAACACCAAGATCAGGACTAACCAGAGGCATCCAAGGGCAATTTGGGATACATGAACTTCCTGAGTGACTCCATTTGCTGATGTACTTAGGAACAACTCTCCTGTTATCTTGTATCATGTTTTCCTATCCCATACAGATATCTTCAAAACACAAGGCTTTCAGAAATTACATTAGACAGTCACACTTAGTCATCTAAATTGTACTCATAGTGTGAAAGTTAATTGGGGGGGAGGGAAAGAGAGAGAGGAGAGAAAGAAAGCAAATTAACAAAATGGACAAAATTATGAAAAAAACAGAATAAAAGGGAAAAATAGATCACTATTATTCCCTGAGCATTCCTAGTAGTGATGCTTCTGGACTCACCTGCTCACTTTATTTATCCATTTTATTTCTTCCATTTTTCACAGGATAAGCAACTGTCTTGCAAATTTTGTGAATGATAAATCAGAAAAATAAATGAAAATAAAAAGGGTTAAATAGTTTTTTGTTAATCTTAAAATAGTCTGAGAGCCAGTGAGCAATTTAGACCTTTACCTTGAATTCCATATTACAGTTTGACAGTTGGTCAAAATTGTTTCATTATCCCAGGCATGGCTTTTCCCATACCTATTTATTCAGGCCGTTGAATACATAAATACATAAATAACTGCCACTATAAGATTAGTTAGCTTTCTTAAAAACATAAGGACACTTGATAGTGCCCTTCAAGATTTTTTAAGTTTCAAAAGCCTGCACCTTAAGCATTGTGTTAAAGAGAGTGTACCCAAATAATAAAGTTATCCGCTGAGGATTAGTGTTACACATCGTTAAAGTAAATCTTGTCTTTTCAGAAAATAACATATCTGTGGGTGGAAGTGGGATGACTTAAACACAAACTCCCTAACTTCCATATTACACAGAAATCTATCCTTCCTTTCCATTTATCCAAAAAATATATCCTTTAAAAATATGCATGTATTAGTGAAGTACTTGGCATAACAGTGCAGAAAACTTTTTCTTAGATCATAATTGTTTTAAAGTTCCCATCTGTCACACATTCCTAAAAATGTAGGCACCAAGATATCTTCTCCTTGATTTGTATATTGATATGGATAGAAAGCATTTTTTTAAACTAGAAAGGCCACAGATGATACATATGACCAGGCAGAAATACCAACTGAAGGTATGCCTAAGTATTTCTTTTTTCTGAAGTAATAGAATAACTGTGGCAATGTAAATTTGTAGATGCAATAGCACTGATAGAATTGTGTAAAAGCAGTCTGTGTGGAGGATGACAGCATTTCAAAGAGTTTGTCTGTCAAGGTTACAGGAATCCACAGAATGAAAATATCTGGGCTGAACTTCCATTCGCATTTAGCTAAAAATCTGCTTAATTTTCACCAGCAGAAATAGCGTACTGTGGCCCTCTAAGGAAAATTAAATTGCTTGATTTGTTTCCAAATTAAGATACTATGTATCATTAGTAATAATTGTCATTCATCCTGTACCTACTGGTACAATCAGGACCATTGGTCTGATTAGTCTTAATCAAAGATTTAGCCATATATCACTTCTATTCATGTTAATGAGATATGACTATGGAGTCTGAAGGTCTGTACTGAGCAAGTTTGGAAGTCCTGTACTGACCTCCATCTACTCTAGGTTGGTTTACTGGGAGAGCTGGTTTACTTCTGCCCATAACACAAGCATTTACATCTGATGAAATCATCTAATCTGATGTAATCATCAATTTAAAACCAAGGAAGAGAATCAGGCATTTTGGAGGAATGATTCACAGTATCAAAATATTGATGGTAAAAAAATAGAGTAAATAATTATTTCTACCTTAAAAATCCTTCTTTCTATCAAATAATCATAAAATGAACCAGGTACAAATAATTCAGGTGTCAACATGTATTGAAATGTTCTGTTTGTCTGACTAGTTCCTCATACCTCTTTCAAGAACATCTAGAATTCCTTTTCCTGAATTCATTTTTGATAATCACATCAGTGCTTATTTACCTGCTGAATATACTCAGAAATTGAAAGTATGTCTTACAAGGCAGTAGGTATTCTGGAAGCTTGCTGAATGTAGACATACAGAATATCTTGCATAAAATGTATTAAAAATAAGACTTTTCTCATAAAACTGTTCAAATTGTGGAGATTTTTTTTTTTTTTGCTGAACAACAGCATGTTACTTGCAGAACAAAAATTCATTTTCCTTATTCTCAGTGTGAGAAGATACAAGAAGAAAATATATTTTATAACCAAGAGATTATGAATGACACAGCTAGAAGGGCATTTCACCTCTCTTTGAAGGTTTCTATTAAAAATGTAGGAATAGGGAGTCCTACTCCTTTGGTCGGAAGCCTTGCGCCCCTGGCTGTCCTTAGTAAGTGCTTTTCTTATAAATACAGTTGGGAGATACTGTCAGCAACCGCTGTAAACTATAAGCTTTGTTCCTCATCCTTTCCAGTGAATCTTATTTTATGCACACTTGTCCTGCTTTTAGCTTAATTCA
>VZTL01055335.1:29348-45412 GCA_013400535.1 Scopus umbretta | reverse complement strand
GACAAGTCCTGCCAGCAAACCTGCTCCAGCACAGGCTTCTCTCTACATGGGTCCACGGGTTCTGCCAAGAGCCTGCTCCAGCGCGGGCTTCCCATGGGGTCACAGCCTCCTTCAGGCATCTACCTGCTCCGGCGTGGGGTCCTCTACAGGCTGCAGGTGGATATCTGCCCCACCATTAACCTCCATGGGCTGCAGGGGGACAGCCTGCCTCACCATGGTCTTCACCATGGGCTGCAGGGGAATCTCTGCTCCAGCGCCTGGAGCACCTCCTCCCCCTCCTTCTTCACTGACCTTGGTGTCTGCAGGGCAGTTCCTCTCACGTATTCTCACTCCTCTCTTCTCACTGCTGCTGGTGTTGTGCAGTTCCCCACCCCCTCTTCTTAAATATGTTATTCCAGAGGCACTACCACCATTGCTGATGGGCTCAGCCTTGGCCAGTGGCAGGTCCACCGTGGAGCTGGCTGGCATTGGCTCTATCAGATACAAAGCAAGCTTCTAGCAGCTTCTCACAGAAGCCACCCCGTAGCACCCCTGTTACCAAAACCTTGCCGTGCAAACCCAATACACTTCGTCACCTTGTTTTGTATAGATCATAGCAGAACTATACTGAGGAGAAGACTGATGAGGATTATTAGGGTTACAGGATGGCTTCTAGATGAGAAGACACTATAAAAGTTAGAAATACGCAAAGGCACTGGAGGGGAGCTACTAGGGAAGTCTGTCAAATGAGGAGTAGCATGGAGTGGTTGACCACAGAATGATTATTTACTGTGTTTCATAACACAAGAACTACTGGAAAGTCAACAAAATGGTCAGAGAGTGAGGATAAAATAATCAAAAGAAAATGTTTTTCCCTGGTACACTGTCAAGTGATGAAATACAGGCTGATAGAAGCCAAAAATATAAAAGGATTTGAATCAGATCAGACAAGTTCCTCAAAGACCTAGATAAAGCCACTGGCTCAAAAAGTCCCTGAATTCCTGTTTGCTGGAAAATGAAGGCTATTCCAGGGATTGGAGCCCTATTTCTTATGTCCTTCTCCTCAGCAAGCACTGTAGCAGACCAGGTGGATCGCTGGTCTGACCCCGTACAGCTGTTCATATGTTGTTATAGAGCTCTGGACTTTATTTACTCTCTCATCTGCCAGGTCACCACTTTTCAAGACCAGTCAGCATAATTCAATATAATGAAGCTAAGCTTTCTGGGGGAGGTGATCCTTCTCCTCTGCTCAGCCCTGGTGAGACCCCTCTGCAGTGCTGTGTCCAGTTCTGGGCTCCCCAGTACAAGAGGGAGATGGACACACTGGAGCAAGTCCAGCCAAGGGCCACAAAGACAATGAAGGACTTGGAGCATCTGACATACAAGAAGAGGCTGAGAGAGCTGGGACTGTTCAGCCTGGAGAAGAGGAGGCTCAGGTGGGATCTCATTAATGTGTATAAACACCTGGTGGAAGGAGTAAGGAAGATGGAGCCAGGCCCTCCTCAGTGGTATCCACTAACAGGACTAGAAGCAATGTGCAAAACCTGAAATGCAAGAAATTCTGTTTAAATATAAGAAACAACTTTTTCACTTTGAGAGTGGCTGAACACTGGAACAGGATTTTCAAGGACAGGAACATACCCTACCAATGCCAGAATTCACCACTTCAGACCTCTCCTAGATCACAGTCCAATATTTTTAGCTTAAAGCAGCAGGGAAAGTGCTTTGTGCTGTTTGGCAGGAGTGGTACAGGCATCCACTTCTCCAGCTGCCCAGCTGCAGGGAACTAAGGTCTGATGGGGAAAGCTGGGGGCAGCGAACCTGTCATGCACTCCAGCAAGCAGCATCAAAGAAGGACTGTCAGAGCAGAAAGTATGTTTGCAATTCCCATCCCAAATTTGCAAAATAAGCTTTAAAAATTTGATTGTATTAGTTTAAAGTAGGTGGGAGCCAAGATATTTTTAGAGTATTTAAAAACTAGCTAGGGTGGGGGCCGGAAACCTGGTCTGTATGTGGAGCACTTCAGCCAGCAGAACCACCCTGTATTATTCACCTTGCCATGCATCATAAAATAGCAGAGCTTTTCTAGCATGGACATTTCCTGGACACCCATCAAGTCTATAGAGTGTCCTGTGCAGCTTAAAATCCTGCTCCAAATTTGGTAGAGGATGAACTTTGAATCTGGGTATTCCTCAGCCCTCTCACATAGCCTCCATCCAGCTGCCAGGTGCGGAGACACATGCACCCATCTGAATCTGTGCTTTCTTGTACTGGGTCTGGCTGGGGTGGAGTTAGCTTTCTTCACAGCGGCCCCCATGGTGCTATGTTTTGGATTTGTGGCAAAAGCAGTGTTGGTGACACACCGATGTTTCGGCTGTTGCTGAACGGTGCTTGCACAGTGTCAAGGCTTTCTCTTTGTTTCCCAGCCTGCCCTCTCAGTGAGTATGCTGGGGGTTGGAAAGACATTGGGAGGGGACACAGTCAGGACAGCTGACCTGAACTGACCAGAGGGATATTCCATACTGTACAGCATCATGCTCAATCAGCTCAATCATCAGCAATAAAGACTGAGGTAAGGGAAGAAGAAGGGCTTTGGCTCCCAAGGTGGCCACTGTTTGGAGACCAGCTGGCCATCCATCTGCCTCTGGGGGTGGTGTGTGATTGCCTTTGTTTTTCTAGGGGTTTTCCCCCCCCCCTTTTTTCTTCACCTATTAAGCTGTCTTTATGTCAACCCACAATTTTTCTCACTTTTATTCTTCTTGTTTTCTCCCCCTTTCCCACTGGGGGTAATGGGGGTGAGCAAGCAGCTGTGTGAGTGTTTGACTGCTAGCCAGGTTCAACCCACCACCATTCTCCATCCTGAACGTGATTTTATTTGGTGCCTGCCAAGTCTCAGACATCTTCCTGGACTTCAGAATCACACCCATTAGCAGAGAAGAGCGATTCTTGGAGAAAGCTGCTGTCTTTTCCCTTTGTGGCCGTACCACCCTGCATGCATGGTACACAGCAGTCAAGGATCCACCAGAGAGGAGAAATGCTCTGTACAAGCTGTCTTTGCCTTGCAGTTCTTGTAACCCACCACAGGGAGACAGCTGCAATACGTCTCTGAAAAAGAAACAGGCTGAAAATGTCATCCTGAGGAGTTTGTATGGAAACTATTACACACCACTGTGCAGAGATTTGGCTGCTGCAGACTTGCCCTTTTCTGAAGCAATGAGTTTGTTTGCTGCAGACTGAAGCCCTTAAGCTGCTTTTACCTCTGAGTAGTTCATGGGCCTGGGGAATGACCTTGGACTGGGTTGTGAGGGGGCCTTTTAGCAAGAACATTGCTGCCCTTATTGCAGAAGAAGGGAAATATGGAGTGAGGGATGTGATATGCTGAAGAAAGAAGGGCCCACAGTTATGGTAGCTTTACACCATGTTGGGGAAATGGATTTTGTTCCTGCTTATGCTATAGCTTTCCTGGCTGAGATTGGGAATTTCACTTGACCCATGCTTTGCATTGGTACCCCTGAATGTCTGAGCTTAATTTTGTGGGAACTTAATCTAAGTACCTGGACCTGAAAGCAGTAAGTGCCTTAAAAGTATACAATGCTAACCAAGTCATGCCAGACCCCTGAAGTTAACTTCCACTTCTGAGCTTCACTGCTGTGCTCCACAGCCCTATGTAGGAAACAGGGTGGATAATACCCCACCTCTCACAGAGGTGTTGTGAAGAACCATGAAGAACAGCAGAGGGTACCCTAGAGGAAATTAAAAATTCAGACTCTTTCAAAAAGACAAATAAAGTGGGGGAACACACATCAGGAGGTCTGAAAATGCTCTAGCAGTGAGTAGTTGCTCCTGAAGTGCTGTCGGATATGAGCACTGAATGAGACAAGGTCCATGAACTTGCAGCTGAAATCTGCAGCATTATGCATGAGCACAAAGGGACCAAGTGAAGATTGAAGATATAATTTTATTTTGGGCACTTCTTAATTTTGTATGAGTGACTGCACACAAATGTCTGTTTGAGCAGTTTACTGTATGCAAATGACTTTAAAATTTTCAGAAATATCCAGGCTTCCCTTCCCCTATGGAAGGATTTGCAATTAAAATTGCCAATACTTACCTGTTGTTAGGGCACCAGTGAGATTTTCCATCCAGCCACTCAGCTACTTAACCTGTCCAGATGCGGGAATTTATATCCCTCAGGCACCTCCCCTTCCACCAGCTGGCATAAGCAAGCCCTGGCCAGGAGCAGGAGCCTCCCAATGCCAGGTGTGCCCCAGCAGGACGTGATCTCCACATAGCATGGGTCCTTGGTGACTGCCACCAACAGCCCTGTGATAGGAACCTCAGCCACAAGTATCTCCATGCTCCATGGGTGACTAAGGGTGTTTGAGAGTCTATGGGTTAGGTTTTAATTGACTAGTGAGAGGACATACCGGTCCCAAAGTGCCCAGTAACCTGCTTACATGTGGGATTCTGCACCTGCAAATAGGATTTTGATCGTGAGACCCATAAGTGCTCTAACCACAGGCAGCACCGGACACCCTGCCTGGTGTGGCGAGATTTGGCCCAGATGCCGTTTTGGAGGTTTCACACCAGGCTAGGATGAGCAGTTTCCTGTAAGCAGTTTCCTGAAGGTCTCGGTTCCTTGGGTGTCTTTGTGGCATTGCATGAGGCATCCAGACACCTGGCAGTCTGTGAGTGGGAGTCTGCCGTGGGATAGCACCCTGCAGCTTGAGGCACAGCGATGCCACTGACCTGCCACCACCATTGTTGGACAGCTTTTTACCGTACTGCCGTCAGGCCCATCCAAAATGTCCCAAGTTCTTTAAATCTCACATTTAAATCAAGATTTCAGGACCTCAGAGCAGTCTTGCACCTCTTTCCCTTAGCTTTTCCTTCCATGCATTCAAAAAAATAGAGATGTTCCCAGTGAGCACAGTATGCCAGCAGTGAAAGCCCCAGGGTCATTTGCAGATGTAACAGCCGAAAAGAGCTGTCACAGGGAGGGGGAGAGAGACAGCACGAGCCTTTGGTTGGGCCAGGACTGTGAGCCCTCTGTGAGCCAAAAAGTATGCTCTGTACTGAAATATTAGGGAGAAGTCAAGGCAAGGCAAGAGGCAAGGCAAGGCAAGGCAAGGCAAGGCAAGGAAAGGCAAGGAAAGGAAAGGCAAGGCAAGGAAAGGAAAGGCGAGGAAAGGAAAGGCGAGGAAAGGAAAGGCGAGGAAAGGAAAGGAAAGGAAGCTTCTGGCTACATGAAGCAAAATAAAATAAATATGAGGACTCTCAATTATCTGGAGGATTGATATTATTGACTGTGTGTATAGCTTACACATTTGGAGATCATAACCATGTAAGAGATTTCACAATGCAACAGAAATGACTTAGGCAAAATCAGTTCTGCCTGGGTTAGCTGGAACGGACCCAGTATCAGAAGGTCTTGTTATAAATCAACATTTACCAAAGAAAGCAGTGTAACCTCTGTTACTCACCGTACAAGGACCTGGTGACGGCCATGGGCTCCAGTCCCTCAGCAAGTGAGGAAATTCAGCCTTGGAGCACGGCTGCTTAGCTCACGGGAGCAGCTTCACGGTGCCGGTTGGAGGGCAGGACAAGTGCCTGGCTGCCGTTGAGGGCTGCACCACTCGGTACGGCTGCTGTCTGCCGTTATTAGGATGACAAATATGGTTCTGAGTTCAGCTGCTGGCTCAGCACAAAGCAGCTTTCGGTGATTATATATGAGCATAAGCCTGGTGGGCCTAGATCAAACACTGAGAAGTTTACACAATCGCCATCCGCTCTCCTTTCCACCATGAGGGTACTCTCACACTCACACAGAGCACAAGCTCTGGAGGTTTCCAACAATCTTCTTATCCCCTTGGCAACTAGGTTTTGGTGTTATTTATTTTTATTTATATTTCTATTTATTCCCAGGGTTGAAAGCTCTGTCACATGCTTCTCTCTGCTCTGAGTAACGCTGAACACAAAAGAGCCAGAAGTAATTCCTTTGCCGCAATGTCAGTGCTTGACACAGTCACTTCTTTCATCTATGTGGGAGAAGCAATTGAAGGCAACACAAAGCAACGAGCTGGCTAGCTGGCAGCAGCAGGAGAAGTGACGTCTGAAAGACTATCACAATTCAGGTAACCTCCAGCAGTAAACATGCATTTCAGACCCTCTGTGCCACGGGCCTGTGCCCAGAGCTATCAATGGTTCCCACTGTCCCCCGGTGGAGCTGGGTCTCCCTGCCCACGCGCTGCCAGCTGCCACTGTCCAGTGCTCCCACACTGCAAGAAATGACACTAAGCATTGGCCCAACCTTTTCAGTGCCTGGATCCAGAAAAAGACTTCAGTGGTCTGCAATAGGCAGGACATCAGCACTTTATCCCACTCTTATCCTGAAAGGTTGTAGACACTCATGCCTGTTAAGTGTTCAGAATTAGCTATTGCACATGCCCAGAGCTGTCACTATCACCGAAAGCATCTCCCATGCAACCTCATTTGTGCTTTTTTTATCCTTCTGGATGTTGATATGTAGTAGCAAACCTGGTGTCTGTAACCTCCACAGCATGAAAGAGGCTGGGTTCACTCTTTCACTTTTTAATGAGACTATCCTACTCACCAGACTATAGACCAGGTTGAATCTGTTCCACTTTGCAGCAAGCAACGGCTGAGGCTTGGGTCCAGGCACTCTCAGAGTCACTTCTGGCCCTTTTGCATGGAAGAGTCACTAGAAAAAATGCAGGACCAGCTGCAGGACTTTTCTCTCAGGTGTGCACCTAAAGCAGGTACTTTATCGACAGGCCACATATCCCAACCTAGTGGATTTTATATGTTCTGCTGAACATCATCCCAAGTGCGGTGTAATGGGCAAGAGAAAACCCCTCCAGCCTGCCAGGAGGTGGAAGTAAGTGGTTGAAGTCCTCTGTGAACATTTACTAGAGAAAAGCAGGGTAGGAACAGTATTCCTGTGCCTTGTTTGAAAAATTAGGTGCTTTTCTGCTGTGAAGAACAGCCTCAGCGCTTCTCCCTGGGAGGCCTAAAGTTGTAAACTGCAATCACGCCTTGGCCCCTACCTCCAGGTTGCGGGATACCCATGTGCCTGAACTGCAGAGGCTTTCAGCACACCCCAGGCACTGCCTACCGCCCTCTTCAGCATCCTGGCTGCAGATCTCCTAACCCGGTGCTGCAGACAACCAGATGAAAAAAGTGGACTCCTACTACCCCCTCACTCCAGTGCCTGCACTGCATCTGGTTAATCATGCACTGGAGCAAAGGGAAGAATCGATAGGGATGAAAAAAGTAACTTTTTTTCATCCCTATCAGATGGGGATAACAATTAAGTTATCTATAAGCAAAACAGTAAGTTTTTCTTACAGATTAGTTCCCAAGACTTGTGAGAGTGTCTGTACAACATGAAACTACTGCCATTACCTTGAATGAGCACTGAATGCAACTCATAATTACTGAACAACTCTAGTTCCCATTTACTCGCTCCACAAATTGCATCTGAGCAGAAGCTTACAGGAAGCAGGCTTTACAGGAGGTGCAATGCAGAACAGAGTAACTGTAGGGCAAGAACTGTACTGAGGTTTTGCCTGTGTTTTGACAAGCATCTTACTCTGCAGAACAAATTTTCTCTAGTAAGTGTTCATAGAGGACTTCAACCTTTCACTTCGGCCTCCCAGAAGACTATGGCAGGACAAGTGGGAGTTTCCTCTTGTCCATTCTGCTGCGCTTAGGCTGACATTCAGCAGAGAACAGAAAGCATGGCAGCTCTCCTTTTTTGAAGGGGTTTAAGTGCTAGAATCAGGCCACAGCTAGGGCAAATTATTTTTCCTCTGCTTTTGCTTCAAATACCCTTCCTAACCACCACTCCACCTGAAGTCTTCATTTAATTTCTGTAACAGAGACAAGGCTTTGGGAACTAGTCTTTCCTGGAAAATGAAGTCAATACATCAAGTCAGCTGTTAATTTGGCAAAGGTGCCGTCTCAGATAAGGGATTACATGAACTATTTCATAGCTACTTAACTACTACGTTTTATAGAGTAGAGCTTTAAGGCATTTGGGGCAATCTTAGCTCTTAGGAGCTGGGTTAGCTAGTATATGGAAGCAAGATTAGGTTTTATTAGCTTGAAGTATCATATTTTATTCAAGTGATAAGAAATATCATAATACATTATGCATCTGCCAGTTAAAGTCCATTTTAGTTGGTTCCAAAACCTAAGCAGTAAATGAATAAGACAGTTTTTCTAGTTAAACTGAAAAAACAGCATTCCACACAACCAGTACTGGAGATGTCAACCATACAGTAATTCCAGCATTATGTTGTTATGGCTTTCCAGAAAGTCATGAAGTTAACAAATTAGAACACATCAAGAGCCATTTTCCAAAGGTTTATTGAAGTAGCGACAGGTTGCTCATACTGTGCTGGAAAAAGCAGTTTTATTGAATTCGGATACTTAAAAACAGTATTGCAGCACAAGATACTGCCATTTGTAAACTAGACTCCATTGTAAACTCTAATCCTTCAGGGAGAGTCAGTTTGCAAGATCTAAGACCTATTTCCTAGCATAATAATCTTGCGCTCATGGAAAAACTGCAGAAAGGCACTTGAAAGCTGTTTCTTCCTTTAAGACATGGACTTTTTAAATCTTGCTGGTAAGAATTTCTCTTGCATTAATAAGTACACATCGTCACTTCAGCTTTACTCCAAGTCATCATGATGCTGGGAAGTTTCATTAATAACCTGTTGAAAGAGAGGCATTTGCATTAAGTTTTAGTGGCAAGATTATTGGTTTTTTTAGAATTAGAACTGGAACATCATCCAGTACCACAGAAATGTGAACAAACAGGTGTCAACTCTCACTTATAAACGAGAAGTTCTAGTTGGCTAATGGTAAGCTTTATTGACTTAGTCTGAAAACAGTATCTTGTCCCAAAAAAGTACCTGTTTACTGCCTCATGGTTTTCTCAGGTGACATGAGAAATCTTTCTGGGAACTTGCTAACTCAGCTGAACTTAAATACTCACTACACTGGTAACTGTCAGCCACTTAAGGATTTACTACCAGATTAATTTTGTGATCATTTCAACAGAAGCCTGCTTGCTACATCTGTATGTTTAGCTTGGACTGCCTGATGCTGTTCTACCCAATACTTACTACCATATGCAGGCCACACTGATCAGTAGACAAACTTCAAGTATTTTAAGGTAACCAGCTGCGATAGAAATAAAATCAAAGTTACCACCAACCTGTCCATCTCTAGTTTCAACGGTCTTAATTAGAAGTGTCCTCTTTGAGTGAGTGTCAACCATTGGCTGAGACTCAATGTTGGTTTCTGCAGAAGAAAAATGTATTATTACCAATAGTCCAGATGAAGTGCCTCCTCAAAGAAATGAGGTGCAACAGATTTTAGTATCTACTTTCAGAATCCCAATCCAGTATATGAAGAAGTCTCCTGCTCTGAGTGATAAGCTAATCTTCTCCATTTTCTCCCTGTTCCCCTTAAAGCACCTTCAGCAGGCATCTAAACCAATCACTATGTACTGATATTTAAAAATATCTGTGCCCAGGAACAAAGTAGCTCCTCTCATCCGAGGTTAAGTAATTGCAAATACCGCAGTTGCACCTAAGAAAAAGATTCACATGCAACTGCATTTATACAAGTTCAAATACTAGAGTAAAAGGAACTATCCAGAACCCTTTTGCTAATGATAGAACAGCTGTCTACACTGAAGTAACAGCAACAGCTTACCTCTCAGGTTCAGAGAAGCAAAGGTTGGAATAGGCATGTTAATCCTGAAGGAAAAAAAGAAATGGATAAAGTCAGACATGGGTATAGAGCGTCTTTGAGTAATTGCTGTTCAGAAAAGTGTGTGATTTTCACCTGCTCTCTTCACCCTCCAGCAGTTTTCTGTAGGTAGCAATCTCAATATCAAGAGCCATCTTTACATTCAGCAGGTCCTGGTACTCGCGGAGATGGCGAGCCATTTCTTCCTTCATGTTCTGAATCTCGTCCTGCAGACGGCCAATAGTGTCTTGGTAGTTAGCAGCTTCAACAGCAAAATTCTCCTCTATTTCACGCATCTGGCGCTCCAGGGATTCATTCTGGAAGAGAATAATGAGGTCAAGCACTGCTGTAGTTCAGCTGCTCTTCCCCACCCTCAACACCCTTCAAATTTGTAAAAACGAGAAGTTGAGTTACTTTAGCATCCTTTCTGAGAAGTGCCCAGACATGTCTCAAATTTGTCATCTCCTTAACTTCCCCTTGAAAAGCCAAGGTGCATTATTCTGCTACTTGATCTGAGGTGTGCCATGTATTTGTTCTACCAGGTGGCAGAACAATCCCATAAAACAAATCCAACACGTGCAGCAGAAGTCAGCATGCAGGCATTCCTTAGTGAGGAGATTTGCAGGTGTACTATACACTGTTAAACCCATTTCAAGCCGGCATTTCACGCAGTCAGGTTCTAGCAACAGCAAGATTTGCACCTCCTTTCCACTGCTCCTCCAGCTTTTTTTATAGCTTCAGCTGTACCTGACAGACAAGCCATAAACAATTCCAGAAAGTGTTACATAGACAGTGAATATTATAGCAAAGGAATGAACTCATTGTTTATACCTTAAGTAACGCTAGTTCAGTACTGCAATCTAACCAGTGCACTGTGGTGCATGCAGGCAAACTGAGCCCATAGCATCCTTTTCAAAAAGTACTGATATGCTGGTGTATTGCATGGGAGATCAGCTGCATTCACATCTAATCTAAACAATTAAAATGCAGTGCAGTGCTTAAGGCTGCAAAGGGAAGAATTTCCCAACAACTGCTGTCTGCTACTTACGCTTCCTTTAAGGGCATCAACTTCGCAGGTGAGAGACTGAATCTGTCTGCGGTATTCATTAGCTTCTTGCTTGGCCTGGCGCAGGGCATCATTGTTCCTGTTAGCAGCTTCGGAGAGATCTGCAAACTGTGGAAATCCCCAGCTCGGTTAGCGTAACACTTCAACAGAAACAGTATAACAAACTTTTTTTGGACACAACCTTTGAGGGCAACTGAAGCAGTTACAAGTCCTAACACCTGAAACATTTAAGTATTAGCATTACTCTTAAAATGCCTTTCTATTTCCAATTGTTAAATCAGAATTCACAGTTAAACCTTTCATATTTGTTTCCCCACCCTGTATGTTTCATATCTTTTAGTCATTTTTTTAACCCTTTCATTCACTCCTTTCTCCAGTATTTCATCTGACATCTGCTTCCAGATACAAGCACAGGAAAGACTCCAAGTATGAACCCATTACTTTGATGCTGTGCTTACGGCACAAAGTAATGTTTTTAGCTGTACTCTTCCACGGCTAGGAGCTTAAAGAACACCCTGTGCCATGGTAGTGCTTGTGCCCAACACAGAGGCAGAGGGAACACCAAGCGCTACAGCAAAGCTGTTACCTACAGTTAGTTTGAGTGCCTGATGCATCTGAACAGATTTTACTTACTTTAGACTTGTACCACTCTTCAGCTTCCTGAAGATTCTTAGCAGCAACGCTTTCATACTGTTGGCGAACGTCACGCAGGGCAGCAGTAAGATCAGGCTTAGAAACATCCATATCAATTTGGATGTGCTGTTCCTGGAGTTGGGCCTGCAGTTCTCGGATTTCCTTAGAGAGAAGCAGACACTCAGTGTTATTACATGACAACATACAGAACATACACAGGCAGGGACTCTGGGCCAGAACTCGTGAAGAGCTTAGTTGCTTGCTAGGCTGTCAGCATCTAATCACAGACCTCACTATTCAGCTCACCTCATCATGAAGCTTCTTCAAGAAGACAATCTCCTCTTGCAGGGACTCAACTTTGCGCTCAAGATCAAGACGTGCCAGAGAAGCATTGTCAACATCCTGACCAGAGAGAGAAGACTGATTAGCGATCCTACAAAACTGTGATGTAGAAAAATCTTTTATGGCAAGTTCAGCAGCATATAGACTGATGCTACAGCTGAGTTTTTTGCAAGACAATAGGAAATCAAGAGCTGTGAAAAACCTCTTTTTGCCACCACCTACTCTAGCCTCAGAGACCACTGTATGTACATTTACTGTGATTTTGGGAACTATACAGTGTATGTAGATTACTTCATCTTTGCTAATGTACTGCTGGGCATGACCAAGAGCACACAGATCATGGTGGGTGTAAATCCTGCTTGAAGATGAAGCAGGCACTTGGGTCAGAAGCCAGCCATAAGCTCTTTCAGCTTGAGTACACTGGAAAAGAGTTAGTCTTGCAATTTGCAGACTTCCATTTTTTCCAGTGGGTCTTCAAAGTGCAACCCATATGCCTACATGTCTATCAGTGGGCTTAATTTCTTGTTCATTACTTATGGACTCCTTCACAATCAACCACAGATCACTTTGGGTCCACAGATCACAGCTTGGAAACATACTTGTAAAGCTAGTGAGGTACGTGTAGGATCTGTAAGCATTTACTTCTCCAAGTGGTTTGACATATCTCCCTTGAGAAAAAGAAGGTATGAGCATAAATGCAAACTGAGTTAGTCATCGTTGCCTACACCCTCACATTAGCTGGCAAAGACTCCACCTTTTGCTGGACGGAGATAGTCTTAATCAAGAGCAAAAATTCATTTAAGGCACAACAGAAGATATGGCATGAATGTTACATGGGAGCAGCCTGAATTAGTTAAAAAACATAACTTAAGACTAAAGATTGATTGGTAACTTCTTACATCTTAAATGTGCAACTAAGAGTTTGCAAAGGGGACGACTGTTCCTTTCATACTGGTTCCGTACACAGCTGCATGCTTATGTTCACATGGTATTAACATATCAGGTTTTCACAGCTTACTCTAAAGCTATTTTGGATTTGTCCAAAGCATAAGCATTCCTAATCAGCAGTTCTCACTATTAATGGCACCTTTGAAATAGGGAGTGTTTTCTTTAGGCTCCTAGAAAGCCATACCTTGGATCACTCCTACCCTGGGGTAAGGTTCTTGCTCCAGAAGAATTCTTCTGGTTTCTTTATCCAGCAAAACACCACTTGGATGTGTTATTCCATAACTTCCCTATCAACTCCAGTTTTACACCCACAGTTCATATCAGCTCTATTTTTCAATTCAAAGAATTCCTTAATTCATTTGTTCTCCTCCCAAAAAACCTTGAAGATCATTCTGGAAGGAAATTACATGGCCATGACCTAACACGTTTACACAATTAGACAGATGTCCAAAGAGTTTCCAGTGGATTTTACAGAAATCTGCATACTGAAGACTATGAATCTTTTTTCAGAACAACTGTACAGCCACAGGATTTTTAACAGCTGATAATAAATTGGAACCATCTTAAATTGAAGACACTTTGAATATATGGTATGTACTTTACTGTATATATTATCATTAAGTTAGGGAGCGAAGAATCAGTGTATCTGTATTTCCTGGGTGTATGGAGAGCCACAGAAACAAACAAGCTACTTGTAGCCTGAGCAAATGAGGTATAAGACATACACATGCAGTTGAACTACACATGATTTTATCCTAGGAGATTCTTTACCACCCAGTCACGTAGTTTGCAGGGCTGAACATCTGTATTTACTTCAGACAAACCTCATGTTAGCCAGGAGCTGACCTGTTCGTCTTGATATAGGCTCAGGACCTATTCCTTGCTGCCAGAGTAGCTGGCAAAGCCACAGTAAGTAACTTTCTCACTAACTGTGATGCTTGTTTTGTCCCAAAGGAAATAACTCACTGAACCTTTAGAATTATTTTATGTAGTACACTCCTCAGCATATGAGTAAGAATCACATGTCTTTGAGAAGAATTAAATTAAAATTCAGTACATCTGAGCTGAGCAGTCTCTAAAGCAGGCAGCTTTTGGAAATACAAAGTTTAAGTTCAAATATTTGTTTTTTAACTTTTTAAAAAATTACTTAAATATACAACTGCTCCATCAAGTAAAAAGTAAATTTGATGCTATAGCAGAACAGTAAAGTATCTGCAGAAGTGTTCCAAATCCATGTATACAACTTTCTAGTGCAGGAATACAATGGTTTAATAAAAAGCTGTGCTTTTTTTTTTTTTTACAATGGAAAGCACAACAGGATGTTTCAACTTCAGTGTTCTACGAGTTGAATTCCACTTGCAGGAGAACAATACGTACACTGAAACCAATTTTATTTTCAAAACCTGCATGCTAAGCCTACCCTTTCATAGTAAGGAAAAATTAGATATTACTGTGGTTCAAATCAAACACACTAGCATGGCACCAGTTACACCATGAGGGGATTTAGTGTAGTGTTCCCACAGACAATGATTTGCAATTCTTATGCAAAAGCTACACCTTAAGAGGTGAAGTGGATCCAGTTCTGACTGCACTGCACACACAGATCTGCTAGAGGCTGAGCTCCTGAATGACCCCTTTCCACAGCACGGGGAAGAGCTGGATAATGAATGTGGGATATGCACAAAGCCAAGTTGAGTTAAAAGCCTAGAGCCTTCACAAAGTTTAATTGATTTGAAATAGAGGTAGACACGCCTTGAAGTGTACCAATTAAGTATGAAAGATCATTTAAGCCACCCTTTAAGTCAAAGGATCCTTCAACTGAATACAGTGATGAATCAGAATAGATTAGGTTCTCCAAAACTTAACTTACATGCTTCTGCACAGAACTTCACACTACATTAAATTGGCTTAGCACTCAAAAACAGAAGCTGAAGTTAAGGCAGTGTCTTGAACGGTTCTGTTTCCAACTTCTGCTCCCAGGAACGCCAGCAGAGACTCTGAATTCCCAGACTCTGAATGGGAGTAGTTGTCTCTGTTTCCGCATTATCTCATGAAGACACCTGCTCTCCTTCAGAGACTATAAATATACTGTGCCCAGGGAAAAAAAGCCTTGCCCAGGGAAACGCTGACAACCAAGTGATGATTTCCTGAATAGTGACATCTACTAATGTCTCTGAAGAGCTTTGGGATGGAGTCAGCCTGTGCCCAGCTGTCTGGAGATAGGGGCAGTCACTTCCAGCCTGGAGGAATGCTAGCAATGCTGTTTCACACCAGCAGTTTTAGGGAAGAGACCTTGTTTTGAAAAGGCACATTCCTAAATACCTCCTAGTCCAAACAAGGTTTAATCCAAGTTGAAAGCTGGTTTTGCGCAAGTGAAAACTTGAGCTTAACACTTTCTGAATACTGTTTGCACAGTTGGTTCTGGCTGTCATGTAGGTTTTAGTTTATCTGGATAACATCGTAGCATCCTACAGAGGCTAAACTCTAATGCAACTTGTTTCCTATGCTAACATCTTCGTTTACGGGGGATTAAATCCTATGTTCTTAACGGACATCCAGAGGAGGCAGACTTGACTGCAGCAACCTCGCCCCAAGGAACAAACTGTCTACTTCTTGTCAGCGGGCAACACCCCTATGAAAAATTTTAAACTTTTGTCCAGTAACGCACTGAACCAAAGCGATTTGTTAAAAAGGAGGCTCTGTTTTGTACAAAAACTGGACCATACGCATGATAGACACTTTTCGCTAGAAATATGCCCGCACCATTACACATTTCGGAAGAATGCAGCCCACTGCGCCCTCCCCTCCGACACAAAGGCATCTATTATTTCAATCTGCTGCCACCACACTTGCCATAATGCCTGTATCTGCATTCCACGGTGAATCCCATAGAAACCATTAATACCCTTCAGCCAAGCGAGCAGATGGCCCCCTTTCACTTTTACTGGATCGGAAAGCGATTCCACATCGGAGCGCTTTTTGTAAGACAGGCTAGACTTGGATAAAGCAAGACAATAGTTGCCCTCCCCTCCCCTCAGACCGCAGCATCCCCCTAAAGAAAACAAGGGGGGCTTGCGTGAGAACTGGCGGAATCCCTTTGTGCGAGGAAAGCAAAGGGAAGCAAACTCTCGCAGTCCCGGCCTGCCGCCCCGGCTCTCCTCTCCCACAGCTCCCTCCCTCCAGCCCCTGCAAACCTGTCTGAAGGACTGCAGGGTGTTCTCGGCCTCCTCCCTCTGAAGCATCTCCTCTTGCAACCTGGAAGGGGGGAGAGGGCGGTGAGGAGGGAGCGGGGGGTCCCCCCAAATCCCTC
>VZTL01055335.1:1816-28902 GCA_013400535.1 Scopus umbretta | reverse complement strand
TTTCTCGCCGGGGCGGCGGGAGGGCAGCCGGCCAGGCGGGGGGAGCGGCCGGGAGGGCCCGGTGGCCCGCGGGCGCGGGGAGGGCCCCGGGGAGGCCGCAGCCGCATCCTCGGCTTCGCGGGGTGGGCGCCGAGCTTTCCCTGGGCCCTTGCTGTCCCTCTCTGGGAGTCGGCGCGGGGATGGCAAGGGCGGGCCGGCAGGTTCCCTGTTAACGCACGGGACAGGCAAAATGCTCCACGTAACCCAGGATGTATGCGTTAAAAAAAAACCTATATGGGTATATACGCCCACATCTAGATATCTTTTTGAGAACCTGTTTCCCTTTTCTTAGCTTTCTGACAGTAACCAGGGAAGAGTGATGCTAGCTGGTCACACAGGGCTGCCAAATGCCCGAAATGAACGGGCAGAAAAAGAATACCTCTGTCTCTTCTTTAGCTGCCTCCCCTGACAGCAATCACAGCTCCTGCTTCCGTGCTGGAGACACAACATTTACAGGCTAAATGTGGTTTCCCTGTAGCTGGGTGAGCATTTAGACAGGTAAGGCTTAATTCTGCCATTATTGTAACAACGACCCCAGCAGTAACTCTTCTTTTTAGCGTGGACAGTATGCTATTGAAATAGCTGCAACCAGGATCTTGCTCTTAGATGCAGTCCATCTAATAACTAGGATGGTGGGAGGCTTGATTTCAACAAAGGTTTGTTTCTGCACTGTTGTGCCCAATGAACTTTTGCTATTAATTTCAGAGGGCACACAATTGGAGTCTTAGGAAAGCACCTGGCAAAATGATAATTATTCATTAGACATGCAGTGCAAATATCCTATGTGGATAGCATCAAAGGCCAGACAAAAATCCCAGTGTTTCAAGAGCAATTTTGCCATAAAAATGGTAGAGAAGAATGTAGGTAGTACAGGGCCATAGCAATGGCATAATATTTAACAGAGGAAAATTTAGACTGAGTAGCAGCAGATTGTTCTCAGTATGAATGCAGAAGTCGTTGAAGGGAGGTGGCAGTTTCCCTGTCATTTAGATAATTTACAGCTTGACTGGCCAAAGCACGCCTCCTAGTCTCTAATCCTGCACTGGCACATCAGGTAAGGGACATCTTTTTCCTCTTTGTTATAGGAAGTGACCAATACAATGTAGAGGTATTATCTGTAATTTATTACTTTAGCACTTATGGGATGCAAAACTACTATCAATTTTTAATCCTTTTAAACTTGCAGTCCTGCAGAAGCAAGTATCTTCACTGGAAATTCTGATAAACCTGAACATGAACAGCAAGCAGAGAGGAAGGTAATCTTCACACCCCAACTCACCGTAAAGTCAGCTATTGTAGTTCAGGTATTTGTACGTCAGGTATGGTACCTTATGAGGAAGAATCGGAGCCCGTGTATTTTGCTAAGGATAATTTGTTACTTTTTGGTAGAGGATACTGTGCTTTAGTTTCATTCTGATGGCAACCAGTAGTGCAGGAATGCAGTTTGTACCTAAATGTAGGTCCTTGCGGTTTTAATTTCCTTTATTCACTGAAGCTTAGTCAAGCAAACGAAGCTGACAAGGTTGAGCTGCTGAAGTGCTTGCAGCATAAGTCCCGGGCTACATACAGCTCATTCCATTCACCCACTGAATAGGAGGCAGAGGTCACACGGCATTCCTGAGGCTAAGGGTACCGGCAACCCAGCCTGGACGCTGTTGTGCTGTCCGGCCCTCTGAGAGCTCTTTATTTAAGCCATCAAGTTTGAGCCCTAAGCCTTTGTGAGCCCTGGCACAAAAGTACACACTCCTTCTATGAGCATGCAAAAAAGCAAAGCAGCACATAACCGACAGCCTCACAGATTAAAGATGCTTTACTCAGAAGTACTGATAGTTTTAGCAGATTGTTGTTTTTTTAAAGGTGCACTGTGCCCAATCTGTTTTTCCTAACAGAGCACAACTTATTTATACTCCACAAAACCTTTAACGGCGCACACACATGCAACAGTCATCCTTCATTCAGAAACTGCTTTGCCCCTAAATTCCAAGGAGGTGTTTGGTTTAGTAAATAAATATGACCCCCTCCACCACGTTTCAAGGGTAATTTCCATATGTTTATGTCACCGCTGCCATATGTACTCTTGGCCACCTGCCTCACTGCTGTTTCTCACTACAAAATTTTCCTAGAAATGTTCAGATATTGTCAGTTGATGGGACTACAATAAACCTTTAAGTGACTTTTGCTGGCTGGCACTTACACAGATGCATAAATGGAGGAAGCTCGAAGTGTCTTGTAGGGCAGTAATAAATTTAATGCACGTTTGCATCCCAAACCCCAAAGGGGAACAAGAACTAGTCTCTTGAAATATGAAAAGGTCTCCACAGGACTTGTCAGGAAAGACTCTATCTCAGTGTAGCCATAAANCCCCCCCCCCCCCCGCCCCAGCGCCGCGGGGGATGCTCTGGGGCCGCCCCGGGCCGGCGCAAGGCGGCGGCAGCCCGCGCCCTGCCTCCCCTCGCACACTCACTTCTCCCTCAGCCGCATGATGTCGTCGGCGAGGTTGTCCCGCTCCACTTCCACGCGCGCCTTGTCGTTGGTGAGCTGGTCCACCTGCCGGCGCAGCTCCCGCATCTCCTCCTCGTAGAGGTCGCCCAGGCGGGACGTGCCCTTGCCCTTGAGCTGCTCCAGCTCGGCCAGCAGGATCTTGTTCTGCTGCTCCAGGAAGCGCACCTTGTCGATGTAGTTGGCGAAGCGGTCGTTGAGCTCCTGCAGCTCCACCTTCTCGTTGGTGCGGTTCGCCTTGAACTCCGTGTTGATGGCATCGGCCAGGGAGAAGTCCACGGAGTCGTGGAGCCGCATGGGCGGCATGCTGCTCCGCAGCCGCACCGACGTCGTCTTGGTGGCGTACATGCCGCCGGGCGAGGCGGACACGTAGCGGGCGGTGCTGGGCCGCAGGGAGCTGCCCAGCGAGTAGCGGCTGCTGGAGGTGATGTAGCGGGTGCCGGTGCTGGGGCGGCTGCCCCCGCCGAACATGCGGCGGTACGAGGAGTTCTTGGTGCTGATGCTCATGGCGGCGGCGGCGCGGGCTTTGTAATCCGGGAGCGGAGCGGGGCGGCTGGAGTGCGCGGCGCGGCGGGCGAAGAAGGGCGGCGGCCCCGGCCCGGGCCCCTTCTTANTTCAAGAGCAATTTTGCCATAAAAATGGTAGAGAAGAATGTAGGTAGTACAGGGCCATAGCAATGGCATAATATTTAACAGAGGAAAACTTAGACTGAGTAGCAGCAGATTGTTCTCAGTATGAATGCAGAAGTCGTTCAAGGGAGGTGGCAGTTTCCCTGTCATTTAGATAATTTACAGCTTGACTGGCCAAAGCACGCCTCCTAGTCTCTAATCCTGCACTGGCACATCAGGTAAGGGACATCTTTTTCCTCTTTGTTATAGGAAGTGACCAATACAATGTAGAGGTATTATCTGTAATTTATTACTTTAGCACTTATGGGATGCAAAACTACTATCAATTTTTAATCCTTTTAAACTTGCAGTCCTGCAGAAGCAAGTATCTTCACTGGAAATTCTGATAAACCTGAACATGAACAGCAAGCAGAGAGGAAGGTAATCTTCACACCCCAACTCACCGTAAAGTCAGCTATTGTAGTTCAGGTATTTGTACGTCAGGTATGGTACCTTATGAGGAAGAATCGGAGCCCGTGTATTTTGCTAAGGATAATTTGTTACTTTTTGGTAGAGGATACTGTGCTTTAGTTTCATTCTGATGGCAACCAGTAGTGCAGGAATGCAGTTTGTACCTAAATGTAGGTCCTTGCGGTTTTACTTTCCTTTATTCACTGAAGCTTAGTCAAGCAAACGAAGCTGACAAGGTTGAGCTGCTGAAGTGCTTGCAGCATAAGTCCCGGGCTACATACAGCTCATTCCATTCACCCACTGAATAGGAGGCAGAGGTCACACGGCATTCCTGAGGCTAAGGGTACCGGCAACCCAGCCTGGACGCTGTTGTGCTGTCCGGCCCTCTGAGAGCTCTTTATTTAAGCCATCAAGTTTGAGCCCTAAGCCTTTGTGAGCCCTGGCACAAAAGTACACACTCCTTCTATGAGCATGCAAAAAAGCAAAGCAGCACATAACCGACAGCCTCACAGATTAAAGATGCTTTACTCAGAAGTACTGATAGTTTTAGCAGATTGTTGTTTTTTTAAAGGTGCACTGTGCCCAATCTGTTTTTCCTAACAGAGCACAACTTATTTATACTCCACAAAACCTTTAACGGCGCACACACATGCAACAGTCATCCTTCATTCAGAAACTGCTTTGCCCCTAAATTCCAAGGAGGTGTTTGGTTTAGTAAATAAATATGACCCCCTCCACCACGTTTCAAGGGTAATTTCCATATGTTTATGTCACCGCTGCCATATGTACTCTTGGCCACCTGCCTCACTGCTGTTTCTCACTACAAAATTTTCCTAGAAATGTTCAGATATTGTCAGTTGATGGGACTACAATAAACCTTTAAGTGACTTTTGCTGGCTGGCACTTACACAGATGCATAAATGGAGGAAGCTCGAAGTGTCTTGTAGGGCAGTAATAAATTTAATGCACGTTTGCATCCCAAACCCCAAAGGGGAACAAGAACTAGTCTCTTGAAATATGAAAAGGTCTCCACAGGACTTGTCAGGAAAGACTCTATCTCAGTGTAGCCATAAAAATCATGGAGAGTGTACTTTGAATTGAAAGGAAACCACAGTAATCAGCCTAATTTTAAGCAAAGTGCTATGGGGGTCTCAGAGACCGTGGCTGGTCAGGGTCTTGACCGCTTCTGACATGAAGGACAGACAGCTAATAGCATCACTAAACACCATGCTGAGGATTATTCGTGAACTATTAGTTGTCATCTGTGTTGTTTATTGCAGTGCCTTCATTTGCAATTCCAGTACATGGTCAGGCAGCTTCCCAGCAGCTTGCAATGCCACTTACCTCTACAGAGGTGGATCGGAGGTAATGGCACTCTTAAAAAAAGAAATAGGTATTTTTATCATGAGCCTTTCAGTCCACACTGCAACATTTATTTTGGCATTTTTTGGCTTTTTGCCAGAGAACTAATGTATTGGTTCACTGCTGAGAATGAAAAAATGGAATCAAGCCCTAGAAGTATAGCAAAAAATATTGGATTGTTGTGTAACTTTCATTAACAGGGAAAATGGGTGTGCATAGGGAGAGGGTACAGGTGCCTGAACGGCTTTATACTGAAAAACTGTTAGGCTAAAAATGAAAAGTCTTCCAAACAGAATTTCCTTGATTTTCTTGTACAAATATCTGTCAGTCTAAAAACATCACGGAAAGAATGGCATTCACATTTTTTTTTTTTCCATTTTATTTAAACAGTGAGAAACTAGAGAAATTCACTCCAAATATTGAATGTGCTTTCCAGTTATTATAGGCCTTGACTAAACAGATGTGAATAATTTCATTAATCAGATTTGTGCACTTTTAGTAAAGTTTCTGCTTCCAGGAGATATCAAATGACTCATAAATATTAAACATCCAGGAAAAACATCCTGCAATGCAAATGCACTCACTTTTGTTTTCAGAACCATACAGCAGCCTTAAGCCCTGGCACGCATGAGGCCGTAGAGGCATTCCTTCACACTTCCCCTGCTCTGTGAATATTGAGCAAACTCCAGGCAAAACGGACCCACTTTCACAGGAGGTTATGGAAGACTCTTAACGTCCTACAGCGAACCGAATAGGGACTCTCCGTAATGCTCAGCCACAGCAAGTGCTGTGGCCTCTTGCTTGAGCGAGTGCTGTTACTTTTGGTCCAAAAGAGCACTTCCTTCTTCAGCCGTGGTCTGAAAAGACTAAGACTGTTATGGTTTTGAAAACAGAAAGGTTCCTGTTTCCAAAAACTGGGTTCTGGCTGTAAATCTTCAGCTGGGGCCAGTCTCTCCCTTTAGCTGGGAGCTAAATGTAACGAGGAGCCCCCAAGAAAGGCTGGCGCAGCCACGGGTGAGATGATTTTTCTGAACCCAGAGAATACGTCTCCCTGCACGCTGCCTGGGAGAAGCTGACTGGGGTTTTTGAATACCACTGGGCTGCAGAACATCTAAATGTCCAGGCATTGAAGTCTCCCCTTGTGAGTAACTTCCTTGACTAATTATGGTCTTAAGAAATAAATTGGCAAATTCTTTTATGAAATTTATTTTTAAAACGATGTTGCCTACAGTCGCTGCCAGTGTTGCAAAGCATATCAAACGGGTGTGACTAGCTGCTGATTTTTTCAAGGAAATGACTAGGCTCTGTACTAAAAACTAACCAAGTCTCTCTGTAATATTATATTTTAATGTAAAATGACCAATATGAAACTGGCAGGGGTTTCATCACTAGGGAAGTGTTTTGCAAATGACTCATGCCACCCAGCTGCATGACTTACATTTCCAAAAATTATTATTGTCGTGCATAAAGTTCCCCTCTACTATGGTTTCCAATTGCCAGAATAGGATGTTTTCTGCAGCAAAATAGGACGTATCCATACCAAATCAGGTTTCAAAGCCAGTACGGCCCTCTGCCCTGAGTCCCATGGTTGCCTCAAACATCATGCACAGTTCTAGCAACACAGAGGAGAGAATGAGTTTTTTGGCTCTGTCATAAGTATAGCAATTTATTTAATCCATCCCTCAAACAAAGCCAAGGATGACAACCTGTATACTCCATCTGTCTCACTTAGTAACAATAGCACTGACTGCTGAATGCCAGCAATATGTTTAGCAATGACTGGGACATAAAGGGCAAGGTTTTCCAAACTGACAAGAGGTTTGGCATGGTTTGAGGCTCGATGCTCAACCCGAAACTCTTTAAGCAGAACTGATTTCCAGAATACACAAAGTCTCTCAGTCTTGATTTGGGTGCCCAAAAATAGATAATTTGAAATTTTAGCTATCTGCTCTCCTTGTTTCATGATGTTTGTATGTTGCCAAAGACCAAGGAACTGTGCAAGGATCATGATAGGCACTTTATAAAGAGCATTTAACTTAAATATCAGATAAAGGATTTTAATGTATAGTCAGCTTAAGCTTTCAGAGTGATCTATGTAAAATGTGGTATAATGTGTGGGGCTTCTTTCTGTCCTTTGCCACATCGCCAACTTCACTACCTTGACCTTGCTATCAAGAACAGTGCTGAGTTGCTATCCCTGCAGTAAGCTGTTGGCACAGGTAGAAGTCAACAGCGTGGATGAACATTCATTTGTCACATTACAATGGGAAACCATAAAATTAATCTGTCTGGGATTGCTGTTTTAAATTTTGAGATTGCAAACCTTTTCAAAGATGAGTCATCCATCCATCCATTCTCTCTTTTGGAAAAAGCTAAAAGAAGTGATTCTAGTATGCCATTAATGAACCCTGTCAGTTAGACATTTACTACTTCTCCTTGGCCAAGTTCTTTCAAAGCAAACTGCTTAAAGAGCTCCTCTAGCCAAAAAACAATTAAATCTGAGGAGTGTTTTCATTCTTCTCTCTCGTCCAGTCTCTCCCCCATCACTTACACAAAGCATAAATAGGATAATGTTTTCTTGCCATGACATACCAGGAAATGATGATGTTCTTTCTGAGGAAGAGGCAGGACACAGCAATGGAATCGTTAATTGCATGCAGCAATTGTTTCATTCTTCCTTTGAGATGCCCAGGACAAGCAGAACAGTACTCGCTCCTCAAGGGCCAAGTTTTTAGTGGATTCCTCAGTCCAAGTTCTCATGCCAAATCCTTGGTTCCGATGAGACTCATAAACTGACCGTACATTGTGTTAGCCATTCTGGGATTAGCTGGCTCCTTACAAAGGAAAGAGGCAGTGGTAGACACACTGAGAAGACTGAGTTTCTAAGAAGACGAGCTGTTTTTACACACCAGCTCTATGCCTAATTTTCAAGCATAAATATACTCTGTCCAGTTGGGATTGAGGAGGGAAGGTGATCCAGATTTAAGCTGTGAGCTACAGGGAATGGAGTGGAAAATTTATTAACTACGTGTAGAGCAGATGGTGCATATGGCTGTAGAAGGGAAGAGTGCAAATATCTGGAAGAGTGGAGGAGTCCATATTTTTCCAGGCGGAAGGGTGTCCTGCTTCCCATTACAAAGACAAATTCACTATCTGCCTGAAATTTTCCTTGAGAATTTGGTCTTGCATAAGGTCATCGGGTGGGAGAGAGCTTGTGCAGGTTGACAGGAGGAAGGACCTAGCAACTATTTAGGAGCTTTGTAGATGCTTCAGTTTTGCTGACTCTTAGACTTTTGCCAATGTTTGTGGCAGTTTATTTGACATGGATCGGGCATTCCCCATAAACTCCATGACATGGAAATTACCAAGCCTACCATGTAAGTCCAAAGCACACCAGGATGAAACAACGTGCAGGTCAGATGTCCGGATCTTTCAGACAGAGGAATGGTTTACCCTGAATATGGTAACAATGCCATTGTCCCACAGTTCTATTCTGAAAATAATCAACTTCTGTGCTATCAAGAAGAATCTTGAGATATATCCTGCAGATGAAGGAGATAATACTATTGTACTACAATATACATGATACCCAGACTGGTAATGACAATGGGAATTACGCACAGTGTAGGTTAATTCATTACTCAAGTTTAATTCTGTTAGTTTTTGAACAACTGTGTGCTATACCATAGGAGATGAGTGCTACATCTGACTTGGCACTGTAACTGCAGTGAAGTCATCCTCAGGGACTTCATCTGACATGCAGGGTTCCTGACAGACAATTCCAACAATCTCCCATTGTATTTCTCTTATGAATTATGTGAAACATGTTTGCTGGAGTCTTAAATCAGCCCAACTCCCTACAGTGGAATATTGACACTGCCAGTCCATACCAGCATATGTCTTGTGCAAGATTTCTCTTCTTCAGAAAGAACTATTTTAGGGTTTCTTGACCCATTTAGGTTAAGGCTTATTGGAGCTTCTCTCTCCAGACTGTCTCAGCAAAAATGACATTTTAAATTCATAGCCCTTTTTCTAACAAAGGTTTGTTTCCACTTTAGGAAAACGCAAAGCTTTTTGTTCTTAGTTGAGGCAATACTTAACTGGGGGAAGGGACCCCAAAAGACCTAGCAGCCAAAAATGACACTTCTGTATTTTAGCTGGGATTTTTTGCAGAATAATTTTTCAATTTATCCTTCATTTCACTTTATCCTTACAACATCTCATGACTTCCTCAAATCTGTGCTTTTCTATAGACTATTTTCCAAGAGACTTTCTGGTAGAAAAGAGCTATGTCCTATCCGCTAAGCTTTAGTATATTGGTATGCTTGACAGACATTTGTAGACACTTTCAAAGTGAGAAAAAGACTATTTACAGTGCGATCACTTCTGTAATTGCAGTTCATAAGTGATATCAAATAACTTTAAATTAGCTTTAAAGTAACTAATTTGCAACGTGCCAGCAATATAGCCAGGGTGGAACACACCTCTGTGTTGCCTAGGCACCAAGTGCTCAGCTTCTTGGGCAGATTTTACGGTACTTATTGTGTGCAACTGTTGTTTATCTAATTTCAAGATAGTTCAGCAAGTCCACAGTTACAGGTCAGCTGTGGCTGCATTAAAGATTTTTCTTTCTCTCTGGAGGAAACACCCTACTACTGAAATCCTACCACCACGGTGACCAGCATAAGAGATCTCATTTCCTGTGCTAACTACAGTCTTAGTCAAAGATTAAACTGATCACATGGGACTGAATGAAAAAACAAAGTCTGGGCAGGACTGAACTTCTTAAAAGATGAGTCTGTGGTAGACAAAAGCTTTAGGTGATACTAGATGGCCTTGTGAGCAAAAGGCATGACCACCACCAACACACAGCTACAAGTCTTTCTCGGTTTGCACACTATAGACTGTGCAAATCATATGGGGATGCTGCAGATGAGAGTTCCTGCCTTAAGCACAAAGGTAAGAGGCACATCCAGGCTCACCATCTGCACTCTTGGTCTCTCCTTCCCCTCATCCCCCCTGCCCCTGAGAGAGCAGCAGGCACCGCCACGTCTCCTCCTGCCCCTGCAAGCGAGCTGGGATCTCCCACGCCATTACCTCACCCTGCCGGAGCGGCTTGAAGGCAGCCCCCCCTTTCACACCGCCTGGCTCCGTGCCTGCTGTCACCCGTTTCCTGTGACCCTTCAAGGGTCTGATTCAAAACACATTCATTGCAGCAGCAATCTTTTGGCTGACTGCAGCGGGCCTTATAGAGCTGAGTCTGTTTTGTTCAGTACAGCAAAGGTTGGGGGGGGAGGGTGTTACTAGCCTTTTTTTTTTATTCCTTTATTTTTTTTGGTCAAGCACTGGAATGTGTAAGTACAACAAGAAAGTCAGTAACGTTATGTAAACACAGGCCTCTCATCCAGCCCGGGTGATCACTGCAGGCCAAACATAACAAACAGGCCAGATTTATTTAGAATTAAATTTATTTAAATCAAAAAACTAAAGATGTAATTAGAGAAGCAATGTCTTTCTTCCTTATTTCCTACAGAGTATATGCATAGCCCTAGAATGTGAAAATAAAATCCTGAAATGGAGAGATTAATGTATTTGAAAAGAGAAAGATGAAAAACGTTTGTGTCCAATGACTCTTCTGAATAATTTCAGCTACGCAAATTTCCCCTGTATAGAGTTCTTAGAAATGCATTGGGAGAGGCTAACAAACCTGGTTTGATGTGGGTTTCATTTCTAGTCTTGCAGATGCGTGGCATTATAAATGAAAATCGTAGGCTTCGTTAGCCATACTGGCATGGCCCAGCAGGCTTCCCAGAAACACCACGTCTGTGGCTGAGAGTTCCCTTTACTGAGCATCACTTCAGCAGAAACCAAGTCTGATAAATTCCCTCCTGAAACATTACATCCAGTACAGATCGATTTTGATTAACTGCGAAAGGTTTTCAGTTTTGTTAGTAACCTACTGGGCCAATGGTTATGGAAACAGTAATTTATGTTAGACACTCTCAGTGATTTTTTTTCAATTCAGTGATTGCATTGCAAGGGTATGATGTGCCTCACATTCTTTCTTAGCCACAGTGATTTCTGACCCAGAACATGAGCTTCCCTTCTAGACGGCTGAGATGTCCGTATACTCTTCCTGATCCTCATTTAGGTATTTAGTGGGTTACACTGGACATTCAGACACAAGAAGCGTTGTTTGTTGTTCAGCCATCAGTATTTGCCTGTATTGAAGTTTTGGCTGATTACTGTGAATGCACTTTTAAACATTTGGTCTATCAGCAGAAAGAGATTTTTCTTGCTTTCTCTCCATTTTTTGACTATAGAGGAAATGCTCACAAACATGTCACACCTACAGGCCTACTAGCTGCCATTACGTAGCCTTACGTTGAGGGGTTGCATTCAAAGGAAACTTGAAGCAATTTATACTGCTGTGGTACTGTGGCATCTATAAAGCCCTGTGACATGTGCTGCAGACCGGCAACCTTCTGCTCACAGCCGAGTGCAGGCAGAGGCCTTGCTGGCCTGACTGTCTCTGCTCTGCTGCAGATGGGATGGCAGGGAGAAGGGTTATGTGTAACTGCAGAAGGCTCGAGATGCCTATAAAATGTTTTGTGCGTGCTTGTTGTGTGCTTTCTTGCTGGTGTGAATTACAGAAACACAACAGTGAAAATCTTTTCTTCTCCCTTTGAGGACAGGAGCACGCAGTCCACTCATAGTTTGTAATTTTACCTTTCGGTTGCCCAGTACAATGCAAAGAATCTTAAGGCAGTGGTTTTTGCATGTTTCTGTGATGTTTTTTGGCAGCATTGATAACAGTAGCATTTTAAACAATTTTAAAGCATTGTAAGAAGAGAAAATATTGCAGTGGTTTCGTTTGCGTGTTCCTCTTATCACATGTAGCTGTTTCATGGGATATGTTTATCGGTTACCAGGGCGACGCTTTCAGATCCGGCATGATTACCTGTATCATAACACTCATCAGAGATGTGGGCAAACTTTGGAAACTTCTACACTGAAGAAATGCTGATAGTTGCTAGGAGGCAGGAGTTTTCAAAAGCTGTCTCAATGAAAATGCTGATATCACATGCTTATGTCAATGGCTTTTAAAATGTCATTAAATGATGTTTGCTTAAAATATATTTTACTATAAATACACTAGCATCAAGAAAATAGCTGCTTCATCAAGGCATTGCCACAGTTCTGTAGATGTGTCCATTTAGAATCATCTTTTTATTTTTTTCTTTTTAGAAAAGCCTATCACTTGTTATTCAAAGCCAGCTATATTGTTGAGCCATAACTGATACATGAAACAGCCTGTACCTGTGTCCTGAAAATGTTAAGAGTCCAGAGGTGGGCACTGAACTTAAACTCTGTTATTAATCTCCTCTGTTTATCAAAGGAAATGTTCATTGAGATTTACAGGAATCCTATCCATCCTATATGCACGGAGCGGAGAAAGAAGGAGCTGTCACAATATCCCAATTTCAGTAAGTCAGAGAGATCCAGTTGGGAAATTTTGCAGACATGTGGCTGCTTAAGGGTCACAAGATCAAGAGTGAGCAACTGTTTAGCCTGCCCCATGGCAGGGGCAGCATGTGTTAGCAAGAATTTCTGAGGGAAGTATGAACAATCGCTTTCACAGGGCTCATCCCCTCTGTGGAATCATTCAGCTTTTTTGTAAGAAGAAAGGTATGAGTGGCCATGGATCTTGGCGTTTCTCGGCCACTGCTCCAATCTCTGAAATAAGCAGCACACCTGAAATACTATTATGTAAGATCAGATCCAAAACTGATGGTGGTTGTTATTATGCTGACTTTACATTCATAAAGGAAAGAGCAGTAGAAGTAGCTGTTTCCAGATTCCCTGTTTTCATTTTGGTCCTTTTCGCAGCTGTCAATTAATAGTGAGAACCAGGTTAGGGCAGACACTTATACAGAATTATAAAACTGACTACTGGCTGTTGTTTAAAAATGAGCACTAGGGAAATTTTGGTGTTTCCCATTCTTTGCAAGAGGCAGCCAATAAAATCCCAACCTAGTTTATGAATTTCTGTGTTGCCAGAGCGGAGGCGTGTTGATCAGATTCTCCAGTCTACTACACAGAGGATGCCTGGTAGAGGAGGTAGGTGGAGGATTTCCCCTAAGCAGGGAATGTTCTACTGCCACCAGTATAGCAATGACATCTATGCTGCTTTCTCTGCCAGACTCCACCTTTCCCATGTGTGAATGGCAAGAATATCTTGGAGTCAGGGAACGGCGAGGGAAAAACAGGGCTCAGCTATTTCTCCCTGACTGATATAAGGAAATATTGCTCCCCTACAGCTTTAATTGCTCCAGGTACTGGGCAGCTCCAAATAAATGAAGTGCTCTCAGCTGCCTACAGCTCCCACTCCTCACAGTATCTAGCATTGCTGTGATGTATAGGTAGCTGAAATAGTAATACAAGGAGCTCAAACTCTTTCATCAGCTTTACTAATTTCAGTAGTCTAAAAGCTGCCTTTTTCTTTACCTTCACCTTGCATCTGTATTTTGAAAGCATCCTATTGAAGTGTGTCTTATTTGCTGATAACAGCCTTACTCTTTGTAGCCACCTTCATCATCTTGAATTCTCTGCTTCAGAGCCTTCACTTTGTCCCATGACTGTTTTCTCCAGCTGGCACATTCCCGGTTTTGTTATGCCATGTGATTCACCCACATTTCTCAGTTCTCCGTCAGCCATCCATGAAGGCAACCTGCCTCGCCGCTGGCTGCAATGTGTGCTGCTCTCCTCTGGTACCTTGGCTGCTGCACCTCCTTTCAGAAATTCTCGAAGCAGACCTTGGGCTTTGTGTTTTAGTCACCTGCTTACTTGCATGGCTGACAAATAAAGCAGCAGCCCCAGACTCCGATGGTGAAGATCCATAGGTGAATGACAGACTGTTTCAGAAAAGCTGGCAAGGACTAATATTTTTACTTTGAAATTTTGTTTCTAATTCCACTGTTTTGTGCAGCTGATGCGTCCCATATGCTGGAGAAGTGCGTTGACAGGGAGCAGATTTCTCTCTCATTTGCCCTCCGGTTTCAGCTAAAAATTCTTCCTTCACTGAAAGGCAAGAGGTGGGAGCTACTATGACAGGCTGTATGAGGCAGGTTCTAAGGAAAAAACAAATACTCCTCAAATCCACCTTATATTTGACAGCTTTCTAAGAGTCTGCACAAAATATGATTAACTCAAGAAATTATCAGAGGAACGTGTTCAGGGGTGCAGGGTTTTTTTTTTTAATATTTCATCTTCATTCTACAATCTAAATCTGCAACTTGAGGCGTAGGTGTCTGGTTGTATGTGGTGGGTAACCCATGTAATAGTGTGCAAGATACTTTGGTTGTTTTGTGTGTGTGTGTATATATATATATATATGTAAATGCATCTGTCTAACATTTGTTTTAAAAACAAACTACTTTTCATGGGCAACAATGTCTTTGAGTCATCTCTTCCTTTCCAATTTAGCAAAAGCAATTTCATAGCGTTGGGGCAAATTAGAACAGTTTCATCAGTTATTTCCTTCCTTCCTGTTCCACCAGCGGTGCAGGCTTTGAAATGACTTCTCAAAAACATCACGGCACACTGAAATCATGAACCGCTTAGGCCCACGAAGCTGTCAAGCGCCATGCGCAACAGCTGCCCAGCTGGACGGCAGGCCCGCGCGCCCGCTCCTGCATGGGGACAAGCCCCTTTCGCTGCCCTGCCTCCCCCTTCTCTGTGACCTGGCCGGGCACAAGCCACCCAAATTCATCTCAGTCTCCAGCCTGCGCTTCCCGGCTGCTCTGGGCTTGGCCTCCACCTCCCAGCGGGCGCTGGAGGCCCTGTGGCGGTGCAGGGCCCGAGGAAGGGCAATGAGGTTGGGGATTTCACCGCTGCCCCTGTGAGGAGCCCTCGGCCAGGAGGAGACGTTGACCCCAAAGGGATTCATGGCGGGCAGCCGGCCCTTCTGCTGACCCCTCGCTCCCAGGAGGGCGCAGGCGGTTGAGCTGCAGGCCGGCATCGGCCCCACGGCCACCTCGGGGGGCAGCAGGACCAGCTAAGCCAGGGGCTGGCTTCACCCTCGGGGCCGAAGCCACTTTGGGGTTTAACGAGCGATCAGCGATGCCAAGCGAAGCCGCTGCTCCGGGGCTGCGCAGTGGGCGGGGGCTGGCGGGGCGCTGCCGGCCCCGAGGAGGACGGAGGAAGGCGGGCAGGGGGGAACGAAAGAGCGGCGGAACGGGCGGGCGGCGCTCGGGGAGGCTGCCGGGAGGGCCGGGCGGGGCGCCGGCTGCCGCAGAATGGCGCCGCTGCGGGTGCTGGAGCTCTACAGTGGCATCGGGGGGATGCACCAGGCCCTGAAAGGTACCGGCGAGCGGCCGCCGCCAGCGCGTCCCTCGGTGCTCGCTGCCGCCGCAGCCCCGCTGTGCGCCCCGCCGCTCGCCTCCTCGCCCACCCCCACCTCCGAGGACGCCATTTTCTCGATGGGACCCCCGACCCCTGAAGGGAGGCTGTGGAGGGCGCCATCTTCTCGATGGGACCCCCGACCCCTGACGGGAGGCTGTGGAGGGCGCCATCTTCTCGATGGGGCGGGCTAAAATGGCCCCTCTCCTGCCGCAGCCCCTTCCCCAGCCCGGCGTGTCGCCTCCCCCCGCCGTCTTGCACAAGCACCGTGTGGAAGGAAGCTGTGGGGTGGGAGGCCGGCCTCGTCCCCTCATCCCCAGCCCCGGAGGCACAGCCTGCAGGGGCAGGAAAGTGACCTTATGGTGGTGGGGTTGGTGCAGCCTCACAGGGCTGCTGTCCGGGGCTTCGTGAGGGCGAGTTGTAAGGGGGATTGGTAACTGGGTTTTGGCTAGTGATCTGTTTGCCTTGGGGGTCTATGGCTGTAAACTGAGCAGTGCCTGAAAGCATTTGTGGCCTGCTGGGTGGCACCAGGTACCCAGGAGCACATTGGGATGGAAATCGGGGATCCATGCCCCTTCTTCGTCTCAGGCAGCTGCTCCTGGGAAGGCTGTGATTTTGTGTTCATTAATACATGCTTTGTCTTCTACTGACACACCCCTGCTGCAAATGGGATCAGGGTCATTGAGACGCACAGGATGATACTCGACCAAATTAGCCAGGGTATCCCATAGACATGCACATAGACTTGGTTTTCGTGGCACGTGGTTAGGTGAATAGCTAATACATGATCTAATATGAGCCTGATCACATGCTGTTGGTGTAACATTTTATAAATATGAAAACTGAATATGGAATTTGAATTGGTATAGAGAATTTGTGCTAGACCATGTGCCCAGGTGAGTTTTTGATCTGGTACAAGGAACCCTGGAGCTCAGTTTGCTGAACTATTAAAAGCATGGCCTGGGTGGCCTTCAGCAAGTCCCGTAGATTCTTTCTGACTTGGCTTCCCCAAATGAAAAAAATGAGCCAGGGCTGTTGATTTCCTTTGTAAAGTACCCTGGACCTTGTTACTTCAAATTCCAGATTTCAACACACAATTGTATAATTTACAAGAATCACTGTATTAATTTTAATTGCAACAACAATTCTTCAAATATTTCAGCCTTCGTAAGCATTAGCAGCCCTTTTATTATACTCTGCAACAGAGAGCGTTGTCATAAAAACATCAGGTGAAAACTCACCTTGTTATTTTTCTAGGGAGCTGCTGTGTAACATTAAAAGGTTATGCTTACAGAGTAGAATCCATTTAGCATCATTTATTTACCTAAAACATACTCACAATTGGCAGTGCATCTTTTTTTCTACTATCTAATTTTGGTTTAAATGTGTATCTATGTTTTATATATTTATAATACATACAAATACACAACATAGCAAAATAGGTACCTATATTGTTATTGTAAATAATCCTAATCATCTGTTGTAAGGATGTATTTTCCTTATTTCCAGAGACATTCTTAGAATATTAAGAGCAAAATAGATCTTTGTATGGAACTGCAGATTTTGGAGTTTTTCTGGAATGAGAAGAGGGTGTTATACATTGTATATAGCTGTAACAGTAACGCTCTGCTTTTCTAGTCTTGTTTCTGAAGTGATGCGGAACTATCTACGTGTTATAGACAATTTCCATAGAAAGTGAACTGGTCCCTGAAGCTCAGCCTAAACCACAATCTTTCGTTCAACTGTTTGTCATGTGTTGGTGCGTGTCTGCATGTAACAAATCTTTACTGAATATTACCTAGCTATATTCTTAACAATAGGTGCTTTGTAGATGTTTGGTAATGTGCTGCCATAGTTAATAAATTGTAATGCCAGATGTGATATCCTGTGGATGACCACCTAAAAAAAGCATAATTTACAACACAATAAATACTTAAAAGGATGGGACTATTGAGAATGCAGCCTTAGAAGATTATCAGAATATTGTAAACTTGTATCTGAAAGATATATTGATTGAGTGATGCCTCACAGAGGCAGTTACTGTACTCACAGATAGTTACTGTGCATATGAAGGCTTGAGATCTATATATCACCTTTGTATATTGTGTAGTTTGGAGGGTGAAGGAATTAACCAAAACCCTTGTATTATTTCCTGAGAGGGTAAATTTATTTTCAAGCGTAGTGTTTCTGAACTTGCTGAACAGAACTGCGTCAGCGTCTGTGCGCATTGTAATTTCTGTTCTTCTGAGCCTACATTTGACTGAAGGAATTACAGTAAGTATGAACAGTGAGACTGAGATTCTTTTGTAGTGGTACCAGCCAAAGCAGATGAAGGGACTGTGTATAAGAGGAATCTTAAATAATTGTTTGTGTAAATGATCCTAGATAGTACTAAAATGGTTAAATACCAATTGAAGTTTGCAAAGCAGATAGATACAATGCTATTTGCATTACAGTTGGTATAACTTTTTTTCAAGTCTGGGTGCTTATTTTTCTGGGAAGCATATGAGAATACAGCCCATAGGTGTTGTGTTGTCTTGAAAAAAGTCCAAACTGTACGCTTCTAGATGAAAATCTTGGATTGATTGTTGTTAAAACTAATAATCAGACAATTTGAATAGAAAGGGTTCTATGCAATTTGCACTGAATTTTATATTGTGACAGGTCACTATATAAAACTGGTTTTGATTAATTGTATTGCATTTAGGAATACTGATACAGTCAGGCATTTTGATCCTTTCTGCTGTTTTCTCTTTTTAAGTCTCTTAGACATCTGGATTCAGTTTTCTTATACAGTTTACAACGGAACAAAGTAAAAGTCAGAGGTGATTTAAGTGTTTGTTTTTATGTGGAAATCAAACAGAAAAAATTAATGTTTCTCTGTAAGTACTTTAATAATAGGGTTTCTTACCTTTTTTAGGTCTATATATGTACATGAAACCATGCTATTTGAAAACGCCTCTGATAGAATTTTTTGGGTATCATTTACAAATGACAGATTGTTTGGCATCTTCCATTTAAATCAAGTACGGAAGTACGAGAAGGGGTTTTTTTCCTGTATAAATATGAAGCTTGAAAGAAAGCCCTCCATCTTGCCAGTGTTTTCATAAACCAGATATACGAGAGATGAAGATTTCTTGGTATGGTTTCTAGTGAACCTATACAGCCAAGAAAAATAATAGGAACATGTAGAAAAAGAGAGAGAGCATGGAATACTTCAGTGGCAGCACTCCAGGAAAGCTGCTTGTTCTACAAAAGGGATTCTGCTGCTCTGGCAATGTCTGGCTCAGTGTTGGTTCCTGACCGTATTATGTAGCCAGTTTTGTGGCCAGTTGTGTTTAGCAGAGCTGGTCCAAGTTTCTACTTTTCTGTGAAATTGCCAGTGTTTTCAATTGGTAGATAGGTATTTGCCAGGAAATCTGACACTGCCTTTTCTACTTGAAGCCCTTTTTGGCTGTGGTCTTTTATAAACTTAGTTTTAGGGTAGCATATACCTGAGCTTGCAGGATGAGGATGTTCATTGTTTTGGCAGCTGCCATTAAAGTAGAATGCATTTGACACCAAGTAGTATGCAGTTGGTTTTGAGATTGTCCTCACCCACAGTAAGAAATAATTGAATTTCAGTAAATTCATGGAAGTTTATACTCTCTTGTAAGTGTTTCTCTATTAACAGTATATAGAAGTTATTAGTGCATAGTTACATAGTTGAATCAGGTTCTTTTTGACAGTGAAAAGAAGGCTGTTCCTGAATTTAGATTTCAGCCCAAAACTGAAAAAGAAAAATCTTCGGAATTGTATAGCTCTGCGTTGATACTTTAGCTGTAGATAATTCAGCATGTGCAGAATTTCTAGTTTTAGATTTTGAATGCTTTATAATAGTATTTTAACAACAAAGGCATGCAAAAAGATGGAATTTAGAAAGTTGAGCTTGATTAAGGTCAGAAGTCAGAGTCTGTTCATATCACGCTCTTGAAAGATTGAGGCAACTAAGAGATGGGAGTCCATTTCTTCCTTCTTCCCAACCTGTGCTCCAAACTTTGCGAGTTTTATAAAGGTTGATGGTTAGATCATATATGTCTAAATCTATGATACTTTATATATATGTGTGAGTGAATGTATTCTTGATATATAAGTACAGAGTGTCTGCAGTGAAAAATAACAGTGTTTTATTTTTAGAAAATCTATGGCTACAAATTCTTTTCCTTAGCAACTTTCCATCAAACAAACAGCCTGCTCTTCCTCGTTCCCAACCAAAACAAACTTAAACTGTCTTATTAGTTTAGGCAGTTTTCCCATGAAAAATGGGTTCCAGGTCTCTGCCACAAGCATTTGTCACCATGCCAGGTTACTGAAAAAAGTCTCCGTGCATAAAACATGAGGGGACATCTTTTTAAAAATACTGTAATTTTGCAGTGATAGAGTTGGTGATATTTTTCCTCTGCAATTGTTATACTTCAATTTTACCGAGGCAGAATATGAGCCTCTTGTACTCTGTCATCTATGTTTATTCACTTTATATGATTATCTCTGTGAATTGCACAGCATAATGAAGTGGTGTGCATAATTACACTGAGCTAATCTGAGCTATCTCAGGAGGAGAGGCAAAGGAGACAAAACTGGCAAGCAGCTTTAGGATTCAGCACAATGCAAAACAAATATATTGCCGGCTTGAGCAAGTTTTTACACCTAAACTCATTTTGATACAATGCTTCTCTAAAATATAGCCCTGTGTAGCACAGGATGGTGCCAGTTGTGCTATAATGTAAATTTACGTAGTTTGTATGGCTGAACATGAACAAGTCCTGCACAAATAGAGCAGTGAAAAAGTTGCTAAGTGTCCTGCAGGAAGCAAGTATCAAGTTTACTGATAGTCATGTTGACTGTAGCCATGGGCAGTTCAGCCTAATCATTTCAGCCAAGAGCTGACAGCTCAGAAATGAAATCTTTGCTCTCTGTTTTAAAAGGAAACAGGACTGACAAAACATGTGCCTAATCTTCCCTGTTCCATCTCTTTCCATACACCTGTTAGAATAGATAATTGTTCTGGCTCTGATTTTCCAATATGCTGAGATCTGCCAGGCTCTGCCCTTGGTGTAACACCGTATTCCATGTGCTCTGCTGACATTGATGATTCTATTATAAAAGTACGGTGGTGAATATAAACAGATCTATGTTAATTTTAAGGTCTGCTAGAAACACATGACAAAGAAATCAATTCTGAAGAGGAAAAGGACAGATGTTGTAAGGTCAGAAATTTCATTTTCAGGGTCTGAGGATGACACCCTTTGGGATTATTTTTTCAAGATCAGAAGTTAATGCATCTTGTCTTCCTTTGTTTTAAATTCTGCACCTTCCATTCATTACAGCAGTGTCCCTTTCACTCGGGTAACTACTACAAAGCTGAAATGGCTTGTAAGCAGTGTGTATACAACAAAATAGAGAATTGGTTCCCAAAGTTCGATTGCTGCGTCTTTAGGCAATTTAAATAACAGTTAAAGAGTTTCTGCTATGTGGATCGTAGCGGTTTTAAGACTCAAGTGTAAAACTAGTACTTTCCTGGTAGGATGATACAAATTTGAGTTCACCTGCTTTCAGCCAAGAGAGATTATTACAATCTAGTCTGCCTAAAAATAAGCCAGGACACCTCCTTCAGTAACTTCCCCATCTTGTTTGTGGCTTCCTTTTGAGCTTCAACATCTCTTTCAGAACTGCGAAGTCTCCGTTCAAAAACTGTGGTGTTGAGAAATATTGCAAATCAAGTTTTCCAGCAGCTACTTAGTTTCACTTAGAAAAAGTGTATTATTCTTTCTTTAGTCTGCATAAAATTACATTGTTTTCTGCATAGTTGTAATTCTCTTAAATGGTTGTGTCTTGGAAAATTAGATGTACTTGTAAAAAAAAAGACTTGAAAAAAAAAGTCTCCAGAGCTGTGTCTGTTTCTGTATTGAAGTTCTGCTATATATTTTGGGGAGTTGATTTAACATCTCACTAAGTCAGCAATTCAGGGGCATTTCATATTCCTGAGTCGCTTTTGTGCCTTTTGTCAGTGGGGCTAGTTAAACAGAGTGTTGATTCTGGTTTTTTTAGATTCTGCTTTCAGTCTTTTTTTTATTATACATCCCTACAACCCTTTTCAAGTAATAAATACAAATGCTATAGCAAAACAGAGTGTCACAGTTTTACATCACAGTTCTTTAAATTTCAGGAGGAGAATTTATTTTAAAATGTTTCATTTTCGCGTTGTTTGAAATTTACACAAGCTTTTCTTTGTTAGGTTGGATGCGTGAGATCGGCTTGTCTGTTCGAGCTCCTTCATGCGTTTCCAGGGTATTTCTACACAAATAGGCTAATCAGCTTTTAGAGGGAGTCTGTTCTGTAATAGGAACTCCCAAGTGAGCCACAGCTTTTGCGTGAAAAGGAGGAAAATCTTTGAAAAAATTACCAGGTCTCTGAATTGGGAAGAGAGGATGTAATAGAGGAATAATTCAGGGAAAGTTCCTGTCCCTTTTTCATGCAGGTTAACGTCTCTGGTTTAGACCGAACATTGTATTGCAAGGGGATTCAATAAATTACTGCTAGCTATGTGCTCTCTTTCAGTATTTCCAGGCATTTGGGCTTGTGAAGTTCCTTGATGCAAATCCCCAGTACTTCTTTTTTCTTGTATGTATGCAGGGAGAGATTGGATTGATGTTGGTGAAAAGGATGAATGTCTGAGTCATGAGTTGTGAGAGAAAGCACACTGCCTGCCTTTGCAGTTGTCATTTTAAACTGTATGTTAATTTAGGTAATAATTTGAGGTTATTGGGGGTTTTGTGTTTGTTTTCTTTCTGGAGTGCCTGGAACACACAGTAGGGATCAGCTTGTCAGGACAACGTGTTTTAAGAACTGAAAGAATAAATGAGAAAAGCAATCCCTTAAACAGTACTTGACATTTATTCCCATTACTTAGGTGTTACAGCTTTGTTTTAGGAAGATGAAGGTGTTGGTTCTTGAATATGCTTGTAAATTGAGACAGTCAACCTGCTAGGGTGACGTTCTTTTCACGCTAGATGTCAGTGTTAACATACCTGTCTGTAATCTCAGGTGTAGTCATTCTGTTGTCCTCGTGGATACCTTTTATTTAATACTTGTTACAATTTATGGACAGAATGTCAAGATAGTAACTGCAAATAATGATTTGTATATTGACCCTTAATGGCCTCCAAAGGAGGCCAGTTAAAAACTCCTTTTTGCCCTCTATTGCACCAAGTAAACCCAGGAGAACCAGGCTGGTCTTTGTTAAAATGTCGGCTACAATCTTTCCAGTACCTGGATTTCTCTTTTGTCTTAGTTTTGAATAAGATGACCTTGAAAACCTGAAAGATAGTAGTTGGGTGATAACTGCATTGCTCAAAAGTAAATTCACAGGGGACATCATAGTTGGTTTTCCATCCTCTCAAACTGTAAATAATTAGCTGACTAGCAGTAATTCATAAAACGTCTTGTTAAGGTCATTTGTTAATGTGTTACTTGAGCATGTTGTGAGACTACTCAAAGGCATGTGGCTATTTGCCTTGTTTCTTTTGGCTTACAGAAAAGCTTTTAAAATCGTCTGTGTTTCATCTGGGGCTTTTTAGTGGTGACCATAACATAGATATCCTGGTGGTTGAAACTGGTCTTGTGTATCAGGAAGTACAGTCACTGATTTCTCCCTGCGGGCATAACAGTGACCACAGCCTATCTTCCTGGATAAAAACCCTCAGTGGAGGTACTGTGGTTAGTAATAATAAATAGTGTGACATGATGAGCAGTGGATTAAACACTGTTCTTTTTATGTCTTTAGCTTCTGTAGAACCTATTATTCTGTTACTCTATAAATTAACCATCGCTTATTTACATTCTTTTTAGTGTATTTTTCTTTCAGGATTTTAGCTGTCAGTAGATTTGTTACACTGTGCTCTCTTCTTTTCCATAACACCTCTTAAGTGTCCAGATCTACTTCCTTTGATATCAGGAGAAGAGGAGCTGCCAAATGTTGTCCTTCAAAGTGTTTGGTATTTTGGGGACTTTGAACCCAAAGGAGGCAGCAGCTGGGTTCAAGGCCCAAGGTTTTATAGGACTATATGCACAAATGTTTTTCAGGCAACTTCTTAAAGTTTTATTGCAAGAGTAGACGTACCTCAAACATATTTATTGGTGCATTTTTTCACAATGAGAGGTAGTATACTTCTAAAATAACACATTTACTTCCTGTAAGTTGTCAGTGGCTGGAGAGTCTCGGGCAGAGTCTTGGCAGGTTGGCTCAGGCTGTGTTCTGTAGTAAAGGATCTTGGTGGCCAAGGAGACCAACTGAGCGCAGGTAGGAACGTTGTAGAGATGTGCCCTGTTTGGAGTTTATGTTTGCCTGTATCTATGAAATAAGAAATGCACAGTTAGCTTCCATTTTTGGATATCTAAGGAAAGGAAGTATTTGCTATACAATTAGAAACATGGTGCATTTTTCATATAAAGTTTTAACCGCAACACAACAGAGCTTGATGATGTAATTTCCCTTTTATTTTTGAGTGTAACTATAATGCAACTGAGCAAATGCATTTTTCCAAGAGTAGTAAAGAGAGGTAAATGTAAAATTTTCAATTTTTACAGGTATTTTTATTTTTATATTTTTTATTTTAGAAAGCTGCACATATGCTGAAGTTGTTGCTGCTGTTGATGTGAACACTCTTGCCAATGAAGTTTATAAGCACAATTTTCCCAGAACGCCATTATGGGCCAAGACAATTGAGGTGAGTAATGAATGTCTTTTTCGCTGTAGGCTGGCATTTGTAGATGTAAGTTGTCTTCACTATCCTTGTTATTAATAAGAGAAATAAAAAGATTCTATTTATGTTGTTATGAATATAGCAGTTTTATAATAACTTTGATTTCTTGTGCTGTGGTTGCTTGTTGAAGTTAGAGGGATACTCACACTGCAGTCTTCCTAGAAGTCTTTACTGTTGCATCAAGAAGGGTTACGTGAATGTCAAGAGGAATGCTTACTAGCAATAAAGGAATGACAAAAATTATATTTTTAGATTAAAAAAATATTTTCTTGTATTTTGAAGGAATTTAATTAAATTATTTGGAGGCATGCCTTTGTTTTGTAGTTAAAGTTGAGCTTAGTAAAACACAAGAAAATATACTGGATGGGACAGTCTTGCTTTTTTTTGTGGGCTCAATAGATCAAACGTTTTAGGAATTCTGTCCCTTTTCCAAACTATTTGAACAAGAACAAGGTAAAATTGGCTTCTCTTTTAATAATTGAGGGGCAAACTAGGCATGTGGGTTTGACTGGATTTAGTTAGAAATTACTGTATACTTTCTAATCTTCTTTTACAGCTTTACAACATGACAGTAAAATATATTGAATTTGTTTTAAGACACCAGCTTAAGTAAGACTTAAATAGGTGGCTAAAGGTTAGCTGCTTATTCAGCACTCGGCAATAACAGACTAAATGATAGTTTAAAGTTTTATATGGGAAAATATAAATATGCAGATTACAGCCAGTAAGACCGTGTTTAAATTTATTGGAAAAATAGCAGCTTTTGCCTAGTTTCTGTGGGCACTAATGTCAAATTTGCTGTATAGATGTCCTTCAAATTATGTAAGGTGGTGATTTCTTTGTCTAGCTCATGTTTACTTGATCATTATCCTTCTTTTCTCCTCTTGGCCGCCTAGTATGTTGTCCTGCTAGGGTTGCTTAAAATTCTAGAGGAACTTCTACCTGTGTAATTAGTTCATTCCCCAGACCTAATTTTTTCTTCTCTGAAGATAAATATTTTTGCAGAGCAGAGCTTTCAGCCATTTAATATCTTTGAGGGATTTTTACTCAGCAAAACATTAAAATGAAGTAAACTTTACAGTATGCATTGGTAGTGAGCTTCTAAGAGTTAAAACTCACAGTTTGGACCTGTAAAAATAACCGTGTTAACACATGAGCTACTTTTCTCTTCAGGTATTTGTCTTTTGAGAAGATGTAATATTTTTTCGCCTGTTTTGGATATGGGTTTTGGTGTTTTTGTTGTGTTTTTTTTTTTTTCTGATGTACAAAGACTTCACATCTGAATAATGATACTTTATTTGGAGGAAATAGCTAGCTGGTATTTTGATGTGATCTACTGGAAGAACCACTACACCTCTTCTGAAAGAATGAGTAGATAAAAACCCTCAAGATTATGTATAGATGCTAACATCATTAATGTTTTTGATTTCTGTTCAAAGCAACCAAATGTATATTTGCATTGTATGGTTTGCCAAGGTAGAAAAGAATGAAATTATTAGGTCAAATGGGAGATCAGGTATTTTTTTGGTAGATGAAGCATGTAGTGAAAGTTGAGAGTTTCATACAGTTTACAACACTCAAAATTCTTCTATTTTTTTTCCTTATTCAGGGCATAACATTGAAAGAATTTGACAGATTGTCTTTTGATATGATTTTGATGAGTCCTCCCTGTCAGCCATTTACAAGGTAGATATAGCACACTTGGGAGAAAAGTGCAGTTGTTACAATATGTACGGTTAAAGGAGAAATGTTTTCAAGAGTGGTGCTATGTGTGGTTCACCTGCGTATCTTTCTCTTCCTGAGCAACACTGTTGTAGCCTTACTCACCATGAGATTTACTGAAGTGGAAGAAATGCAGCAATTTGAATCTTAATTCTTGATTACATTTCTCATAATGTATATTTTAATTCAGTTGAAATTAAGTAAGCTTCTTATAGCATCTATTTTGCATATGGTATTGTTCCTCTAAAAGTGACATTAAAGGATTTTGCTGTTTAGGAGTGCTTCCTTTCCCTTTAGATAGCAATCTAATCTTTCCCTGGGGCAACTCCAGAAGGAGGATTGGAATTTCTCTCTTCTGTCTGAGACTAAGAGTGTAATCTGTTTTTATTTGTACTTTGAAAATCACAAGTGCATGCAAGTAGTTTATTCTGAGGAATATTTCTATTTTAGCCAAGACTAGGAGGATAATGGCTTTGAAATGATTTTGTGGATGGTGTAGAGAAATATCTTGCTAAGCGAGAACTGAACTTGCTGCGATTAGTTTCAAATTCATATAGTTTGACAGCAGTGACCAGTGGAGGTAAGATACTAGTCACTGTACTCATGCAAAGTAGTAGCTTCATGAAAAATTCTGTTGACGGTGATGAAACTGCTTGTGTAAGAAAGTATATTTCAATGAATGCTCTAAGATTAAAAAGAAATCCATCCAAAGTGGTGCTGATTTATAAAAATGTATTTATGCAAACCTATGATGTATACAGGAATCATTCCTTCACAAATTTTTTTCTTTTATAATACTGTGTGGAAAAAAAAAATGTTTTTATGACAAATTAATTTAGAGACATGCTAAACTTCTGCTACCAAGGATTTGTTCTTTCTAAGAGCTAATACAAGTACAAGTTAGAGAGACACAGGCCTGGAATCGTTATATTATGTTACCATTTTTATAACCTGTGTGAGCTGTCCATTTTAATGTTACAAAATTGGTAACAAAGTTATTCATATAGGGCTCAGTCCTGCAAAATGGTGAGCACTGAGGCTTTTATCCATAGAAATAATTTGATATATCAATATAAAATAGCTGGGTATTCCCAGGAACTTCAGTGCGGACTTTTTTTTTTGTTCTTTCAGAGCCAAGTATGTTCAAGGTTTTTGCTTGACAAGAGCAGAATGCTAAATGTGT
>VZTL01055333.1:0-31191 GCA_013400535.1 Scopus umbretta | reverse complement strand
ATAATCTTACAAGGTTGCACACTCTTGCCCAAAACACAGATGAGTTGTATTTGCTACTCTAGCACATCCCACATGGAAGCAAAACACTGCATTGAATGAAACACAAAATTCAGTCAAACCCTTTGTTTAAAGCTTTGCAAGATGACAACATGAAAAGCTTGCCAGAACAAAGTCACTAAAGGATTTCTAATACATGTGAAGCAGATGTCAGTATGCAGGCCTCTATGCAAATCCAAATAAAAAATTCAAGTAATCTGATAGGAAGCAAAATGAGTTTGTTTTAACATAAGCAACAGCTGGTCCTCTCTAGGTTCATTATTCAGCCTCATAAAGAAATGCAAAATATATTTGGGAGGAGAACAGACAAGATCTATTTCGTCCAGTATAATTTCTTTTTAATTGAGATACGCAAAGGATTAGTGAAAACAAGCATTATAAAATGGCCAAAACACAATGAAAAAGTAAACAAAGGCTTAAATAGGAATTAAAACTTATGTTGAACTGTCAAGAAGAGGGAACGGAAGGCTGATCTGCAGTTCATTCATTATCACTGACCAGTTTCAATGCATTATGCTACCTACACAATAGCCCGCAGCACTTCCAGCCTCTCCCCAAATGGACCACCTTCTCTTCCAACCGCCTTGTTCAGATCACAAGCCTCTCAGAATCCATTATATAGAAACATAATGTTCAAATTGCATGAAAAGACAAAATGCCAGAAAGTTCTCCTGAAGCAGGTCTTGCTGTTGAGCTTAACCCACTTGCATGCGTATGCTGCTCTGCCGAGCACAGGACTGTATACCACTCCGTTCTCCCAGTCTCGCCACTTAAGTCTGCATTTTGCTCTTCTGCTTTACAAGCACCTGCAGAGGCAATCACTGCAGGATTTTACAAAAGGCTTTTGACAAAGACTGAAGTGGAACAGGTATGGAGAGACAGAGGTTTCTAAAGAAAGGCAAGATAAACAACTTCCAACTCATTTCTCCCTGTGCAGATTCCCTACCCAAAAGCAGCAGCCAGAAAACATCAACTGCCTCATGACTGTGACAAAAAAGTATAGCTGCCTCCCTCAGAGGATTACAGCTCAATAAAGCTGTGTGGATGAGACACATTTACCAAACAGGAGGAGCATCCATTTCACCCTGTGGAACATAAAAGCCTATCACTGGAGTAGAAGCAGAATCTCAGTCTGAATACTGCTCCTCTGATATGGTCCATGATGTGGGAAAGTATTGCTCGCTGATTGCATGTTACCTGGTAGACCTTGGATCTTTGTCCCGTGAATCCATCCCAAAGGATGACGGTGCCTTCATAGTCACTGCTGGCTAGCAGGTTCTTGTGGTAACTACTCCAGCTGATACAGCTTAGAAAACAAACAAACAAAAAAACCCCCACACATAAAACAAACCAGTCAGTCTTACATTAAATCATAGATTACAACATAAAAATCACTCTTGCAATATGGTCAGGCAATTAGTGTATTTGCAAAGCACACAGCATTTGATCAAGCCACCCCACTAAAACACTCAGGAATGGACAAAACCAAAACCCACCAGAAACATAACAAACCTTCCCCCACAAGCTAAAAGAAAAGCTTTATTGGCCTAAGTGACATTGCCTGCCTCAATATGAAGTGCTAGGGCTTGGTTTGGGTTGTTGTTGGGGGTTTTTTTTGTTGTTTTTTTGTTTGTTTTATTTTTTTAAAAAATATATTCATCTCTAACATTGATATTGTTTTGCTACTTGAATTCCACACAAATTCTCACAGAAAGCTCAGGGTTTGACTTCTTAGGCCTCTTACCAATAGCTACTACTACTATATTGCCATGATGACAAGTACTTACCTAACGGAAGCTATGTATGTAGAACACATAGCTGCATGGATGGTACCACCTCTCCCCTGGCACATATGTAGTGTTCTATACCTACGTGCAAATGAAAGCTGACTTCTGAGAAACTACATCCAGCTTTCTGTAAATGAGGAAAGACCACCACCACCCCTCCTATCCAGAAGGAAACACCAGTTGTTTGCTATGGGCAGTTTAGGAGATGTTTCTGATCAAGAACTGCAATATATATCGCATGGGTTTGTATTTTAAACTGAATTAAGTGGCCATGCAGAACTAAATGACAATTCCAACAACAAACTCTAACCACCAGCAGACAAAACAAGAGCAGTGACACTGCCAAGTCACATTCATAGCATTCTGGCACTATGCCTCCACTCTGACTCCTGAAAAATGTGATAGAGGTAAGAAAATTTGTAATACTTGTTCACCAATTTTTGGACCATCTGGCACAAAAGCACGCCAGTTGGTATCAACGGTGATGCATGTAGCAGAAGCTGAACTGACAGATCCAATTCGTGCAGGTCACCATGCAGCTCTGACACAGTTAACTAGATTATGGCAGCCTTGGGGCCAAGTTTTAGCCAACAATATAAAACTAGAAGTCCATGATTCTGTAACTTTTTGGTACTGCTTTGATCACTGCAGCTATACATTGAAATATGATGTAGCTACATGGATACTGATTTAGGAGTATTATACCTTGGCAAATTCTTGGTTCCACTATACACATGCAGCCTGTTTTCCTTAGGAATACAGCATTTACACACAGAAGGGGAAAAAATCCTTTTCCTTTTTTAACATAATTGAAATACATAAATAGTGTTAAAGCAGCGCTGGTGTTCTGCTCCTGAATACGGCTGAACTTAACTTACTGGCATGTGAGTTTTATAACTACAGAGGGACTGTGCATACCAACAACTAGTCATAGTTCACTGCTATTTAGCTGCATGGAATCAACAAGCTTATTTGAGGTTCTGGAGCAGCCAAATAATGTGTGACAAGAAACTCAAATGTTTTTTAAGATGAATTTGAGGAAATACATGAAAGGAACAACATGCTGTTGGTGCTTGCATCAGCAAGAAACTTCACTGAGTGGTCCAAAAGACTTCCAGCTCTGACTTTCTCTGCACAAATTAATCTGTAACTTACAGAAACAAGACAAAGCCATCCAACAGCAGCAGCTTTCTGCAAGCCTTTCATGCCACTGCATGATGCTTGGAGAAAGCCTTCAGGACATACCTTCCCCAGTGGATCACTGGGAGCTTTCTTTAGACTGGCCAGTACAGAATGATGACATTAATGACACTGTTTTCAACCTGTCAAACATTACCCTCGGTGCGCACCGCTATCTACCTATAGTCTGTTCACATACTCGCACATTTCCATCATATAACAGCAACCCTTGGTTTTAAAACTTTGCATTCAGAAACTTAAAAAGTTTTATTTACCCAATATAAATTATCATCTTCCACCAGCAGCTGCTAAGAGGATGGTTGAGGTGATACAGCTCAGGTAATACTTTCCCTGATTTCACTTCTTTCACGGTATGTCATTAATTAGAAAATGCTAGTGTCCTCAACTCTTGTAGGTACAAGGACTGTTCACAAATGCATCATCAGGGAGCTATCATTACACCAGCTCTACTACCTTTAGGTACCCACAGAAAAGCAGGTCTTGACAGTCTATGATTTACTAGAAGCCACATTCAGAGAGGCTTAAATGGCTCCCTGAGAACCAAAGGAAGCTGGCAGGCACTTGCCCACCAGGGCTCAGGTGAAGGTTGCAGCAGTTCAGAGATAAGCATGTCTGATGTCTGGAGTCTTGTTTACAGGCAGAGCAGTCAGTCACTGATGGAAGCAGAAGCAGTTCAGTGCCCTAAAGCTACAACACAGCGAGGCTCTGGGCTGGGAGCAGTCTCCAACTAATGGCAGGGGGGTAGACACTGCACTAGACATTTATTGGTTCAAACTTGTTCCCCCTGCCATCTTATCTCCACTCAAGTCAGGGCTTCAAGCAGCTTAAGAAAAAAAAAAAAAAAATCTATAAACTTAGCCATCACACAAAAGCAGGAAGAATATAGCCCCAGGCCAAATCTCAGAGAAGGCGGTCTTCTGTCTGGATGGTTTTGAGAGTACATTGGGCAGCATCAGCAGGTGGAGAGGGTCCTAGAGAAAGGCAGACCTGCTGATGCCACCTTGGCTGGTTAGGGGATGGATGGTTTTATGCTAGGGGAGCATGGGATCCACATCTGACCAGCAGAAGAGAGCTGGGCACTGCAAGCTGAACTATGAAGAGAATAATCACGTAACTATCTTGTCAAAATAGATATCACCCCAGATGATGAAAATTGAGAATTACTGAGTAGTCAGAAAAACATAAAGGACAGAGTGCTGCTTGAGCTGTGACAGATATAAAGAAATACCAGGTTTGCAGGCAGAGATAATGTTTTACTGGATCAATCAATATAGAGAAAAATTAAAGACTTTGTGTCCAAAAGAATGTCCATTAGGGCTGGCACAGCAAAGATCAAGCTAAGCATTCTGTCCCACTGAAGCCTCATGGTGTTCACAAGGGGTTAACACTCACTTGGAAAGCATTTGTAGATAGACTGAGAGGGGAAAACAGGAACTGACAGGTGAAAAATGTTTAGAGATTTGCAGCCACTAAGTGGTTCAATTAACACCTTTTAAGTCACATACACCATAAATCTTTCATTTTTACAGACTATGATTAAGGATCATAATAAGACAAAACCAATCCTGTTCCAGCTCTCTGCCTTAATTCTCCCCTCATCACCACCCAGCTCTCTCTTTACAAAGTCAGAATCTAGAGTTTTCTCCTTGACATTGCAATACCTGATTTATAACTTAAATCCTCAAAAGTAACCTTTGTACACAATTCAGGGTTGCATCAGGTGGAGGGGAGCACCCTCTCCAGGTAAAGGATGCTTTTTACCAAGGGCTGACTGTCCTTTAGTTGTATTCTCTCACGTCTGTGATGACACGGGCCTGAAAGAAAGCTGTCCTGGAGCTGGGATATTATGACATTTCTCTTCCATGTGACTTACCTGGGACCTACAAAGGGTTGAGAAGCTACTGCCATGCTCCCCTCAAGGGAAGCACTGATCTTTCTTCCATGCCCAACATAGGCAATTTTGTTGAAACTTCAAAGGCATCCACATTTTTGGGTTCCCATGAGATGTCACCATGGGTAACAAAAACGCATGGGGGAGCAAGTTGGAGAAGGGGAAAGGAAAGGGCAAAGGTGAGATGGACCAAAAATGCAGCTTACACAGTCCTCAAAAAGGTTAAGCATTGAAACGCCACAAGTACATAAAAATAACCTTTTGTAGACAATCCTTAGATGGCCTGCAGTCACATCCAGGGAGAAACTGAAATGTGGAAGCTATGAGATACGATACAAAAAATAGCTACCTAAGGCTGATTAAGATACTGCATAGTTCAGCACTAGATTAAAAGGCGTTGTGCAAGGCCATCTTTTATTTTAAATACTAGTAGCTGTATTTTTTCAGTTTTTGCTTTGTTCTTTAATCCAGAAACAGAGTGAGTTACACCCCAGAGATTTATCTTGCCATAAGTTGTGATAGCTTTCCTTCCTAGGAGCTTAGCCTGGAGAAACTAGTTGAAAGCTAATCACTGACCTCTGAAACACTCTCCTAACCTCGGCATCCAATCCAGACACACAGAAATCCTGACCCTGTAAAGATTTATGTGCACCCTTCATTTTATTTGGAGACACAAGTGGACCAGCTCGGTTAGCTTTGTCAGTCACACCGATGTTTCTTTCATGAGCCAGTATTTTTATGGCTGAAATATCTGAAATCCAGGATCAAGTTACCCAGTGTCAACCACCCCTCTGGCAGTGAAAGTTAAATGGAGTTAAAGCTTTTAATAAAGCACAAACTGCTATGGTGTGACCTGCTCCCGAGTGCCAAGTGCTTCAGATCCAGTCTATTACCATGAGTCAACTGATGCCTGGTAGTTTTAGGACTGAAATGTTTTTAGGGGAGTGATCTATTACTGCAAGGAACATCCATGTGAATAACAATGCTAACCAAATACTTCAGACACACACAGAATTACATTACCATTATGAATGTTTAAAAAAACCAACCAAACAAACAACTTTTTTCTAATCAATGCAAAGAAAACCTCTAGTAGGGTTAAGAGACAAATACTTTTTAAAGAAAATCTTCACCTTATTGCAAAGTGAAGCAGTTACCCTGAAAACTGGAATTAAAGAAAGTTGAAGGCATTATTTTCTTACAACCTGTTTAGTGTCAAACGTTTTCTGCACTGGAAATATGGGCATCCAACACAACCACTTGTGAGTTTTTTCAGCATAAAGAGAGCTCATACCTCTCCAAACAGCAAAGACTCTACAATGAAAAACACCGTACAACAAGTTTTTGCTTAATTTAAACTTAATAGTGAGAACTGACTGCCATTTTAAAACCCGGCAGCAATATGCCCATGAACCGCTTTTAGGATAGAGCAATCACACATTTGATTTATTGACATCAAAAAATGAAAACTATAAAATACTAGCAGCCTCCCCCCCCCAAAAAAAAAAAAAAAAAAAAGCCTACTGATGTTTTGCTTTTACTGCAGTTGACTAAACAGATGCAGCTGATTTTGGAGGTTTGTGGTAACATCTATCACTGAAGTACAGATGCTGCAAACACAGTGGTGAGCATGCAGAATACTAAACATGGATTTCAAAAGCATGTTTACCTACCCACACTTGCACATCACCTATTGTAGATTAACGAGGCCTAAAGCCAATTTCTTTTACCTGAACGCTAGATCTCCTTATTTTTCTCCCCCTGCAACCTATGGCAACACAACAACTCTGCCTCTTGAATAAATCAAAGAGCTGTGGCTCTCTGCTAGCCGTTCATCCTCTTCTCGTCCTTTCCCATCTCTTCCTGCGTGGGGGTAGCCGCAGATTATTGTCTGCCATAGCTAGGGACACAGCAAGTCATAATTAGCTCACAGGATGCTGTTTATAGTTACTACACAACGCCAGGATTTGTTTCTTGTACTGAAGCTATGAATCTGTAAATGGGATTTTTATGAGGATTTATGTGTCATCTTGTGTTTTTCCTGGAAGCTTATGCCGCTGTTGTTCCTGGGGGACGCAATGCACATTTACCAGAAACCCAACACACCGACTTCCTCTCCGTTCTTAAAAATAGAGATGAGAAAGCTCAGCAGATGATGAAAAAAAGAACGTATTTAAGAAGCAGGTGGGTGTAAAAAAGGGGGTTGGAAAAGAGGAAGAAAGACTCAGCTACAGCTGGTACCAGGGCTCTGCTCCAGAAAAGCCTACAATCAATTACTGCTGGCAAGAAGCTCAACCTTTCAGCAGGCACCCAGCTGGCACATGGCAGAGCAGCACTGGGCTGGTGCCAGCCCCATCCCAGGCAAGGGCTTCCCTTCCCGCAGCTGCTCCAGGCCAGCAGACTTGCTCTTGGCCAGACACGAGTCCTCACAAATGCTGTCACCTGTCTGCTTTTATAAAAGCCCATCCGAGCTGCTGCTCCTCTGAAAGCTGAGTCACCAACATAACTGCTAACGATTTATGTTCCAGCATCATCGTTCTGAACAAGGTTAACCAGGATCAATTTAGGGTGAGCTTCCCATGACGTGTCTTTGGAAAGCCAAAGTGCCTGCAGACAGACAGCTCTGCTGCCGTGTGAGGACAGGAGAGACATTATGAGCTGAGCCAGTGTCACATGCCAGCTTCAACAGAAGAGACACGTCACCAAATCCCATCTGCACAGACCCCCACATCTCTGCTGGGAAGAGACCTACCACCCATGTACCACAGCAGAAATATGTCTGCCTTCGATATTAGGAAGGGCACTAGCAGGTAGAAAAAACCTCTGAAAGAAGCTGCACCTCCACACAAATTAAGATCAACAGCTTCAAGCCACTTTCTACAAAAAGCAGGCTGACTTGTTTAGATTTTTTTTTTATTATAATATGAGCACTTTTTCAGCATACTGCAATATTCTGTAATGAAATTACAGCCTTCATATATAACTTCTCCCTCAAGCTACACCACTTCAGAATACCGAGTTACTATGCTGCTCAACACTGTCCCAGTGAGCCTCAGCACCAGTGACTGGCAGCACAGCTAATAGATATAGCAAGGATGCATTTGACTGACAGCCTAACTTTATTTGTCAAAGCCAAAAGCACCCACATGCCAATGGAGGACTGATATAATGTGGAGGTGCCAATGGGAAGAATAAAATGCATTTCTTTGGAGGAATGAGAGAAACTAGGGCACGGAAGTGAAAGAAGAGGACCCTGTCCACCTCCGCTGAGGCACAGTGTCAGAAGACAATGCATTTAGCATTGTCAGATGAGTGTGTATATACATTATATATATAATGTATATATGCATGAAATTTGAGAAAGAGAAGAAATCTTGAATGCAAGCGGTGTCTTGTCTGGAGCACAAAGCTGACAAGAGTAACATCACTGAAGGCGCTAACATGGCTCTCCTCACCAGCAGCTGCCAGAGAAGGGAGAACAAACAACTTCCTAATGCCTGGCAGGATCATCAGGGTAGATCCCTGTCAAATTTGAAGTAGCAAGTTTGGAAGTTGTCTCAGACGGACTGAGAAATACCAAACACACATTGCTTTTCCCCTCCTAACTAAGGCAAAAGGTATTAATAGACTGCTAGATGGTTCTCCTATTATTCTGCTCTTCTCTCCAGAATAACAAAGCTGAATGGTGTGAACTCAGCTATGACTCAGGCAAAAGCACTGAACATTTCACAAGTCCAGCAAAACACAAGCTCCATAATCAGTACGGCTTATCAATACAAATCTGTCTCAGACTGTTTTTACCCATCTTGAAAGCCAGTCCCAGGGTCATTTGCATTTACATCTTTTCCTTCATAAAATACTGTTACACAATTCCTGAGAATAATCAGCATGAGTGATACAGGAGTGACTGATCTATCTTAAGAAATGTGTCAGCTACAAAACTAAGCGTGACTTTTACACTATAAAGTAGGCTTACAAACATTATTAAGCTTGTTGCACAACACTTTGTTTTCGTGGAAGCCAGACTGTTATATAAATTTATTACTTATACTTTTGTGGGTGCTTTACTGTTTTTAAAATGTAGAGTACCAAATAAAAACAAATGAGTTCAGAGATGCTGGAGACTTGTATTATAATACTGAATTTGTTTGATTCCCTCTATTATTTACTTTTGAGCTTTAACTTAAAAATCCTAATTCAAAAATTCTGTTATGCTAGCTGGATTCTTTCAACTGAAGTTCTGACATAGTGGTCTGTATTTTTTTGGCTTAAGAATCTAAAAAGATAAAAAAAATAGACTGACAGTAACAATAGCAGTACAGAAGCAAAAATCAAGTAAGGGCTTTTCCCAAGAGCTTGATATTATGGGGCCCAGCAGAACACTACTTCAGGCAGATGTAAATTCATAGGCAGAAGATGCAAATGAGGCACATTTCCTGAGGACTATAGGCCTCTCAGCAGAATGGAAAGTATCTGATCGATCTAGAGAAGAGAGCACGAAGGAATCTGTGGCTGTTATGAAGAACTGGGCACCGAAGTTACCTTGAGACAAGCTAAGACTTTACCTGGAGTATATCCACTACTCTGCTTTTACCCTCCTTTTAACTGAGTAGGCATCCAATGGCATTTGCAAGTAACACAAAAGCAGTCCACTACCCTATGTCCCTTTCTCCTCCAGATTTGTGGGCCTTCTATTACCTTGGATGAGCCTGGCATACACAAGTAACAGTGCTTGTGCCACCCAATCCCACCCAGAGTTCAAAGCAAGCTCTTCATCGCTCCCGCTTTCTTCCTTTCCCTCCTATTTCCACAATGGATAAAGAAAGCAGAACAGTTACTGCACATAAACAAGCAAATGGAAAAGGCCTTTTGAGTTCAAATGCAAAGTCAACGCCTACCTGATTTTGGAATTACAGGTCATTTCATTCTCAGGGTAGTGAATATCCACTGCATCCTGAATGACTGTACCATACTCATAGACTTTAATCTTCTTTGTCACCCCAGCGATGGCAAAGTAGTCACAGTCTCGGTCGAACTCAATACTGAGAAACAAAAGCATAGGTTGAGAACTGTGTGACAACACACATACTTACCAGCAGAGTATTTTACCACCTAAATGTCTCTGTATGGCAGAGCTGAGAATCACAATTTATAGTTAGCAAATAACCCATGCAGAACACCTTGGTCAGGTCTGGCACACACGCCAACAGCGTGGAGTCCTTGCTCTCAGGCACCATCTTCTAATCCCCTCCAAACACACCCACAACTCCATTTACTGAAATGGACTTTCTGTGGTAGCACAATCTCCCTCCCGCAGCCAGGATCTTTGTTCAGATGCTCTAAAGGTTTTCCAGTTCACCTACACCATCTATGATGCGCAATACCCAAATGTCAAAGCTGACGGCTTGCCCTGGAAACGTGCTTAGCATTCAGCTGTACACTCTACGATCAACATGCTACAGGACGACTGCCCAGTGATTTATCTCGGTTCCATTGTTGCATCCCTTAGCTCATATATATAGCAGCTTGGTGAACTTCTTTTAAGTGTTAATGCAGAGCAAACCAGTATTTGTGGGGAAAAAAACTTCTAAATTCTCCAAGTAACAACAGAGGGTCAAAATATATATCATCAGTACTTCAAAAACCATGTGCACTATGACTTTCACTTAGGGCTGCTCGTGGAAACCAAGGCACCTTCATTCTTGAACTGCAGGGCAAGTTTGTAATAGATATCAACGAAGATGGAAGTAAAAGCAGTCACCTTATAACAAAGTTAAGCTGCAAATGAGAAAAGCCTGAGGTTCTACATGAAATACATCTGAGATAAAGGCAGGCAGGTTATAAACAGCTAATGTCATTGCTACCTTCGCAGCTTGGAAGGGCTCAAGAGAAATCTATTATGCACCTAGTAGCCAGGAAAGTAAACCTGCTTCCTAGGAGCTCCTGACTGCCTGCAGCCCATGTCACTGCAGGCAGGACAGATGTGCATGTACACCTACTTCAGCCTCAGCAAGACAAAAAGTTTGCTACTCCTCCCAGAAAGGGCTTGGAGGTAGCATTTACCCCAAGTCTCCTGGTTGGCATGGTCAGCAACCAGCTCTCCTCAAACCTCTTGACTAAGCAAAAAATCTACCACTTGAAGAGGTCTCTTCTGAAGTTCTCCCACTCAGTAATTCATCTCAATCTCTGCTGTCCCTATCATGATTTTTTTTTTTAAAGCTACAGCACTTGTGAACCAGGCAGCAAGTTCTGAAGGTCAGCAGAGAAAACTGAGCTTACAGTGATCAGGTTTCACATTCATATAGCTTGAAAATCCTGAAAGTAGGGGTATTTAAGGTACTTTTCTACAATTAGAAAGCATTAAACCAATTACAGTAAGAGAGAGCTCTTACAGGAAGAGAGCAAGCTGTGGGCTGCCCCTACAGCTATAACAGCTAGAGTTTTCTACCCCTCAACATAGCTGAGAAGTTGGAAGACACTGCAATGCTTTCAAGGGGAGGTAAATTTAAATATGGAGTTTATTTATAACTCTGTATTAATACAGAGTAAATTTAAAAACAGAGTTTTCAAGTCCTTGTAAAGGAAATATCATCAAGTTATTTTTAAACTATGGAGAGGAAGGACTGTTGATACGCAGTCTGACTGTATAAAATAATTCAGTGAAACAGTTTGCAACTTGGCCTTTTAACTCTGGCACCTAAACTTCTCTGAAGCAGTGGTGGGAGATGGTCCTACTCACAACTGCTTGCTTGCTAGAGAAGAAACAAGCTAGTCAGGTCAAGCCTGCAAAATCGCAAGCCTCCAAAAGGTGAAAAAAAGGAACATGCTTACAATTGGGGAATAAAGCAAGCAAGCATACATCTATTTAAATAAAATGGGAGAGAGGAGGCGGCAGGCAGACTGCTCTCCTCCAGTCCCAGATCTACCCTAGTCTAATCACTTTTTATACAAACAGGACAAAAGCACCATTCAGGCCTGTCTTGTCTTGTCAGCTCACCCTATCCTATAGAAGAATTTTATAATCGAAAGCCTCTATAACAATACAATGGATTCACTTGTACCACAATCTTAATTGAACTGCTGTCTCAGCTCCTGCTCACTGCCCCGTGGATTAAGGTAAAGCACAACTAAACTGATGGCAGCGATTCATCTACTTGGATTCAATTTATACCCTTAGCCTTCTGCTGCTGAAGAAAAAAAAAAATAATGTATTACAATATCTGGTAAAAAGCCAAGTTATTAGAACAGAATAGAACCTCTCTCACCTGGGGTGGGTTTGCTTCTCTAGCATTAATTCAGTTTTTTTAAAAAATAGAGACATGCTGTAGACATAACAAATGAGTATTTCACTATGTCTATAAAAGTTAACACACCATTAAAAAAATTAATAAAAAGCATCAACCAATGAAATTGATTGCCAGACCTGTGACCTTCAAACAGCATCAAAGACACTGCAGGGAGAAAACAGATGCAGAAATAAACCATCACCTGTACAGATGTTCGTTGGCTGTGAGAGAGGCAGACATATCCAATACAGCAAGCCTAATGCACACTTGCACTTCAGCTTCTATCATCTATGCACAGTCCTCGTACAACAAGCATTCTCACTTTCTGCCAGTCAGCTTTTAGAAAGGGATTTACAAAGAAAAATACGAACAATCTAAGTAGCTAATCAAATGGATTATTTACCATATAGAATTATTCCTATATTTGCAAAGCTCTGCTTCCCCCTGGACTAATCAGGATTAGGACAAAGAGCTCACTTGCATAGCAACAGTTATTTTCATGCTTTTTCCTACAAGTCTTCTAAATACATCTAGTATTAAGCAAGGCTTATTTGTATTTAACTAGCTCAGTGGTATTCCTGTCACTTACTGCTTGAAGTCTTTGTTCCAATGTAAGCACTTGCTTATGCACAAGCTTATCTATATGAAAATTCACAAGAGAACTTAGTTTTATTTTGTCAAAAGACACAATAGGGCCAGCTGTGAAGAACATCATCATTCTGGTTTGCAGGTAATATATTTCTACAGTCAAAGTGAATTAGTCATTAGCACAATGATAACATGCAATAAAGTAATAGGAAATACTTTATCCTTTTTGTCAAAAAGGCCATCAAGTCAAGAGATAAACCAGCTAGACAACAGCATCTACTTCACATGTGGTAAGAGGCACAGAGCCACCAGCAAGCCAAAGCAATACATAAAACGTGCGTGCAATGGTTATAAATGTCCTGCTAAAATAAGAGCAATGTGTTTTGGTAGCACTATTTTAAGTAGACTTAACATGGGACTGACGATGAGCATTTTCACCATCTCAGAGGGCAGATGGAGCACTAACTGTCTCTATGTGCTACAAACCTACCTCAGTCATAGCATGAAGCAACCTTCTCTAGATATGGGAGACCAGACATTTTCAGTTTGGTTGGTTAGGTGTTGGGGTTTTTTTTTGTTGTGGTTTTTTTTTTGGCTAAGAAAGCACTGAAGGCAGGCCATATTTTAGATCATTTACACATCCAGAGAAGTTCCTTTCTGGACTAGCAGTGGTCCTTGCTCTTCAAAGATGTGCACATTAGAAACAATTAGCAATTGCTCCCTGTTTGTGGGGTGTTTTTTTTGTTTGTTGTGGGGTTTTTTGTTTGTTTGTTTTACCTACTTTTAAACTCAACATTTCTGACCAACAAAGACTAGCTGAATTTTTATAAGCAATCTTTTGGGGACACAGAAACGCCTGGATATTTGAAAAAAGATTTATAAATGTGCAACAGAATTTACTTACAAAATTCAAATTGAAAGGAAAGAATTGTTTTGTTCTAGGGAAAACAGAAGAGATCTCCAGTTCCTGAGTCACTATTTTCTTTTTCCTAAGATGTTAGGTGACCAGCAGTCCTATGGAAATGCCACTAGGAGCTGCTAGATAGTAAGCAACTTCTCAAGCGTTCTGGTTGCTCTGCTGTTTATTCTCAGTCTTTGAAATTATAAATAAATTGCTTTATTTAATACTAAAAACCTACAACCTTGGAGAGCAGTCATAGCTAACAAACAGAATTACGAAATAAATTGCTTCTGAAACATGTCTGGAAGCTTGGCTTAGTGTTGAGGGTAGACCAGCGGGGAAACAGTAAAGCATGAGTATTTACCAGTTCTGCCATTGTGTAAAGCCTTGCTGCTACACTCACATCCTGATGGCGCATGCAGTTGTTCTCCAGCCCTCAGGAAGACACACTGGAGTTAGAGAACACATACGGATGGGCAACTAAATTGATTAAACGAATGGAGCAGTTGCCTTACCATAAGGGTTATGAACAAGGCAACAGCAAGACTTGTGTTCAACAAGTCACTGTGCACTAGAACTAGGAGGCACTCACCAGAAGATTAATTTGGAACAGATGAGAGTCTCCCCCCCTCCCAGTCACACTTTAAAAACCACAGACACACACATTCCAGGTACTTTACTTCTGCAAGACATGATGGTAGCACAGTGAACCTGACAACAGAAATCCATGAACAACCAGTCCATACCAGATATTAACAGAAGTAAATACGGATATACCCTTTAGCATCCCTAATGTAATGATTGTGGATGCTGGGAAGCTGTAAGACAACTCTACAGGCAGTGACCAGGTTGGCATGCTCTGTGGTCTGCTGCAGGGATAGCATGGGGGTAGGTGCCCTCCAAACCAACCCCTGGGGCAGCTCACACTGTACTTGAAATTGCAGTTTGAAATGCCCTGGAGGTCAGACTGGAGGGGCACCTAGCCCAGCGAGCTTCCATGAAAAAAAGGGTACATGCTGTATCTACTCCTTCAAATCAGGAGAAGCAGGGCAGGGGGGGTTGCATCTAGCTACATTTGCCTTTAACTGCATCACTAGTTACAATTAAAGGTCTGAAGCCAACTGCTCCTCTCCCTTTTCCATACAAACACTCTACAAATGCTACTATAATCATAAGTGAGCTCATTGAACATGAGCCAGCAGTGTACCCAGGTGGCCAAGAAGGCCAAAAACATCCTGGCTTGTATCAGGAATAGTGATGATTCTAACTACCTGAAAGGAGGGTGTAGTGAGGTGGGTGTTGGTCTCTCCTCCCAAGTAACTAGCAACAGGACAAGAGGAAATAGCCTCAAGTTGTGTCAGGGGAGGTTTAGATTGGATATTAGGAAAAACTTCTTCACAGAAAGGGTGGTCAAGCATTAGAACAGGCTTCCCAGAGAGGTGGTGGAGTCACTGTTCCTGGAGGTGTTAAAAAAACGTGTAGATGTGGCACTTCGAGACATGGTTTAGTAGGCATGGTGTTGTTGGGTTGACAGTTGGACTAGATGATCTCTGAGGTCTTTTCCAACCTTCATGATTCTATGAGCCGCAGCTGTGACTTGGTAACAAGATCTGTAATCACAGGAGTTGCCATTTCCACAAAGTAGATGACTCAGTCCCTCTCATGGGACTATATATATATAAAAAAATATATATGTGTGTATATATACACACATATATTTTGCTCCTTGAATATACCAAAGCCTTTCAATTCTACTTCTACCAAATATGGTGCTGTTCCTATTTCTGTCTCTCTAACTCCAACTCCTATCTTGCCATGGCCTCATTTAATTGCAACATGGATATATTGTTTTCAGTTTTGTGGGACTTAATTGGTGGGAAGAAGGAGAGATAACAGCTTTTCCTCTTAATTTTGCCTTAAGTCTTTCTCACTTCATGCTTCCCCTCCCTGGCCTCCGAGGGATTTCCTGTCACTTCTAACAAAGCCTTAAGTCCCACCATCTTATAGCCTGGTTGCCTAATTCCAATGCCCATTTTGAGGCACTGAAGTAAAAGATTAGAAATTTAGGTTACAATCCAAAACCATGACCACCCACTGCAGACTGTTCAGTACCTGGGACCAATACAGAAATTGGTATTAATATCACATACCTGAGAGACTTTTTACAGCAGACTGATATTTTAAGGCTAAGTAATTAGTGTCACTAAGCATGCACTAGCATGCTAATTTGTAGTTTTTAAAAACAAAGCATTCAGGCACATGAAGCTGCTATTACAGCACTCAGATTTTGTGCTCCATCAGCTCAAAGTCTGTATTTTGCAACATATAAAAACAAGGATTACTGAAACAAAGCATATGAAATTTCAGTATCAAAAGACCATTTTGCTAAAGCTGTGAGTGGCTGAAATAAAAAAAATCTCAGTGTGGTTTTCTTGTTTGTTTGTTTGGGGTGTTGGGGGTGGTGGTGGTCATGTTTGTTTTGTTTTAAATAAAGCAACAGTTGTATTAGTTACACCATACTCCAAAGCACCACCTAAATAAGGCCACTACTGCCATTCCGAAGTCCTTAACTTGTGCCACAAGGACAAGGTTACACCACTGCTGGTTGAATAATTCCCTCATTCAAACCCCTGTGTTGCTAAATGTTTTCCAAAATATAAACTGAGCAAGCATACCACAATCCCAGACACATTACTGCATTTGCTACTCAGGAAGGACCACTTAAAGAAAAATGCTTTGAATCTCTAGACTACTATATGGATAGATAAATTAATTGTATAAACAAGACTCCACTTAAATGCATCCTGTAATCAGAGAGCAAACACCTTCATCCCTAACAATCGCATTAATTTGGGTTAGATGTGTGACCCCCAGATTACTAGAAGATTGCTAGATTTGTCCTCTAATCAAGGTAAAGTTGTCTTTGCTACTATAATTATGGCCTCTCAATGGATCAGATGCAAGTCTAATGGAAGTCTAATGAAAACTATGGGACAGAGGACCCCAAGGAATGAGATCAAACTGAAATAGCTTGGAGTTGTTTGCTATACTCCAAGTTCCGCAGCTCCAGCTGCTGTTGAATGCACCTTGGGTACCTTCCCCTGCCATCACACCTCCTCCAGGCTTCAAGCGTCTGATGGGAATGCTCTCCCCCTAAGCAAGCCTCTATTTGAAGCATAAAAAGACAACACTAGAAAGTCAGCTCTGTGCATTGATTATCTTTCCCCCCCCTCACAACTGGGAAACAGACAGAGAAGGGCGTTATAACAGTTCAAAGACTGCACGGCACAGAAGGACGGTCCTCAGCTCTGGGCTCCCTTGGTAAGACATTATTGCACCAGTCACGCTGCAGTCACACTTTGAGCTTCTTTCTTGCAGCCACAGTAGCCTGGAGTTTTATTTTGCTCCCTTTGAAGAAAGGCATAAAAAGGTACCACGTTGACAAAGTAATGTCATTAGACCTAGTTCCAGGCCCACTTCATGCTGACAAAAATCCTTTTAAGTGTAATGAAATGCCATCAGTTCTAACAGAGACCACTTAGCGATACTCTCATTCCATAAAAAGCTTGTTTAAATGATAATATTAAATATGAATCGAGGAGGTTTGGTGGGCTTAGTTCCATCTCACAGCTCTGAAATCAAAACCAACAGAGCTACTTTCATGCTTTGTCATCACTAGATAAAACAGTCTTTTTTTTTTTAAACCCAATGAGAGAATATACTATGCTATGAGAGATTAATTATGCTTCCTGCAACAGCTCAACTTTCAGAACCACGATCTCCTCTACTTTTGGGGGGAAGCAAGGGGAAGTGATCCTGAACCTAATCTCCTCTAAATACAACCCAAAGTCTCCCAGGAAGCCATAGCAGACTTCCAGTCTTGTCTATAAGACTCTATAGCTAGAGACATTCTATTCTACTGCATAAGTTTTTTTTCCCCATACATGTATTCAGGGGAACCTGGCTTAATTAGCACTAATGATGAGAAAACCTATAGGGAGCTACTGTATTTCGCAAGCAACTGAACATAAAGCGTATTGATAAAAAGCCACTTTACTGCTAGGCGATGCTCTTCTGCATGCTGAAGAGAAGATGATGACACTCCCAGGGTTTATATGCCAGATACACAGAAGTACAATGAGCCAAAGCAGTTGCAAACACCTACCATGCAAGTTAATGAGGATTAGATTCAGTTTTTCCACAAACAGCATTTAAAATAAGCTAAACTAGGGAAATGTTAACTAAAAATGCCAACAGTTAAATGCAGAATGTTTCTTATGACACTATTTAAAATTCAAGCCCAATTATCAGTCTGCTTGCTGTAATATTTCGGGTAACGTATCTATATTTGAAAACTAGGATCTGCCATTTCTCCCAGCTGGGCTGATACACAGTCAGTTACTAACAGCTCTGACAGTAGCAGGAGCACAGCCTCAACATTGGGAAATACTAAGGTAGAAGAGGTTTTAAGTCTTCAGACATACACAGGTGCCTTCTTTCTGCATTCAAGCTTGGGGAACATTTCCAGAAAGGAAGGTGGCAGCCTCTGCCCACCCTGTATAAGGAGCAGGTTTAAGGGAAGAAACTCTGCTCCAGGACAAGTTGTAAGATTGTCAGCACAGCAGTACCATCTTATCAGGAAAGTAGGAAGGAACTCAATCAATTGTGATAGATACTGAAGTGCCTTCTAAATATAAGGCCATTCAAAAACTTGCAAGCTTGTTTTCAACCTGCTACACCAACAAAGATTTTGTTTCTCCAGAATTGACCACAGCAGCTGCAGACAGAGCTGAAGAGGCCAAGGAACAAAGACATCTGAAAGAGCTCAGCATAGGAAACCTCCATCAATACTGGGACTGTAAACACAGTCCATCCATAGGCTCCAATGATTCCTCCATGATTTAGCTGCAGCAGCTGAAGGCATTACTGCCTCCAGCTGACCACATTGCCAGAGGTCCCATTTCTCTGAACAAATCACTGCCCAGCCCAGTGCTGCAGTGCATGGCCTGCCAGATTATTAACCTAAGCCTACAAATTTGCCCGATACCACCATCGGCTATTCTGCCAGACAACCTGCAGCACAGCATCAGAAGGGACAGCTGGAGACAGTAACCTCTTCAGGCACCTCAGCTCAATCCAACAGGCACAGTGAGTCAGGGCACCAGCCTTCATAAGTATCAAGTCTATATATGCCCCAGATGAGCCATGTCAAGGAGCCAAAGAATAGGCTGGGGCAATTAACTCCGAAGGTCCTGCTGCCTGGTGATGATGAAGTGAGGTTAAGACATTATTTGAAGCATTTCTCATCCAACTGCCCAATCCATTTTATGAGACTGCTTTGATGGCATTTTGAATCTTTTTTGGTCAGTATGCTATCCTTAAACCATTCTTTAGAAAAAGTAAAGGTACTTATGAATACCCTTAGTTTCACACATATGGGGAAACTGGATCTGACTTCCATCTTCATTTGCAGAAATGTATACACACACTTGTATATAATCTTGTTAAGAACATAAGTGTCACTTCATAACTTACTTTACAAAACACCTATGCAGCATATAACCAACGCATCTCTGTCTTAAAATATGTATTTATTAATACAGACAATATTAATAACCTATATTAATAGCTTAATAATTAATAGCTTAATAATTAATTAATAACCTAATATTAATAGCTCAAGTCTCTTCTCTGAGCTAAGGTGCTCATAAGGTTTTTTTCTCCCTCAGAACTCTTTAAGCCCATACCATACCTCTTTGCATGCCTTAACACACCACCTTAATATTTTTTTTTTCCCCCAACTACCTACCATTTAACAGGCTAACTGCTCTAGTTAGCAAGGAAGGAATAAACAAAAAAAAAAAAATCCAAAGGCATGCTAATGCTTTTCACATAATGACCTCCTAGCAAATTCAGGCACTTCCAACAAATATAGCTACAGAATTAAAAGAACACTGTAATAAACTACAGAAATTCATGTTCTATTAATAGAACAGTCTTGTTTCTTTTTATTTCACAAGAGTTCACTGTATCACTCAATGTTGAAAGCAAGCTATAAAACTGGGGGGAAATTAAGGGAAATCTGTCTTTGCCTTTTACCAACACTGTCAGCATGGAAGTTCTGCATATTAGAAGCCGTGAAACCTCAGCTTTCATGGCTTGCAAGTACAAATCCTGAGGCCAAGACACAGCACTATTGCCTGATGATGGCCATCATTACATGAACATCAGGAGGAAGAGAAGGGCTGCTACCTGCAGCCTCCCAGAAAAGATTTTTGTCCTGATCAGTCACGAAGGGGTGGATGCAATGATGCAACACAACTTCCATATGGTACCATCCTCCCGCCCTAAATATTAATCTTGATTAATATAAAAGAGGACATTCTTGACACTACAGCACCCAATTTTAATTTCAGCATTTTTATGAAGCTTCTCTTCAAAAAAGCCTAGTCTAATAAATACAATCCTGTTTAAATTAACTCCCATTTTTAAGTTAGAGATCCCAAATTATGTAGGAAATTAATTTCACTTTGCACTATATGTGGCAAATCCACATAAGGACATTGCTTCTCCTTAAAACCTCAGGGCAGAGGAAGATGCTCAGCAGAAACATGGAGACAGAACCTCAAGTTTCCAATGAGCCAACTGTGTACCTTTACTACAAAAGTACAGTCCCCAAGACTTGGAGGTCTCTTTTCTAATATCCTGCTCGGAGCAGGGGCAGCTCTTTGGTCAGACCAGGTTGCTCAGGGCTTTCTCCAGCCAGATATTGAATACCTTTAAGGATGGAGCTTGCACAACATCTTTGGGAAGCTGGCTCCAATGCTGGAATGCCCCATGCTGCAGCAAATGACCACTATACAATATTTGCCAAGAAATGGAAGCTGCTTACATAAAACTGCACAGTTTCTTCAAGATATATAAAAAAAAACAGGATGAGCAATCATTGTTTAATACATTTGGTTTAAAAGCCAAATCCCAAATTCATAAAGACTGTTCAATACTTTCAACAGATCATTTATAAAAATTCACATAGTTTAAAACAAACTAAAAAACCTCATCTAATTATCTGCGGATGGAGACAGGTTTGAAGTTCTAATAGAGCTTAATGGGAAAAAGATCTTCCTACTACCAAATAGTCTGAAATTACTAGGAGAAAAAGAGGTCCCACTGGTGGCCATGCAACATCCATTCATTAACTTTCCAATTTCAAATTATTTAAGTTTTACCCCTAAAAGTGAAAGCTTATGTTGACAGAAGATCAGGCTTTTCTCTGCAGTATCAATGCAGTCACCAGAAGGTTTATTTTTCTGGTCAAGGCTGGAAATACGAGCAGACATGCTCTTTTCTGGTTTCAGAATCCCTTTTGATACTAGCAGCCTTGTCCTGGGGAATTGAAGGGCTACGTTACAGAGTTGAGAGTGTCTGAATTCAGAGATCTAAACTGACATCTGTATAACCCTTCTGCTGGTTACGAGTCAGATTTAGCTTCTGCTCAAGGGATCCAGACCACAATTATGTACTAGGAAATGTATCAGTTCTGCACTCCAGAGAAAAAGAAGAGAAAGTAAGGGAAAGGCTCTGTACTTCACTCCGCTCTAATTAAACAAAATCTTGTTTCAGCCCCAGACAACCTCTGGTCTATGGGCCAAAACCTCAGATGAAATAAGGTAAGAGAACCACAAGAGAGGCATAAACTTCAAGTAGGTTCAGAGTATTACACTTCAAGTTTCCTCAGCCATTCTGCAGTTCAAGTCTCTTTATCCAAGTATTTCCCTCTTCCTTCCAGTTATGGGAACAGTCCAAATAACACCGATCCATCCACAGTTTTAAGCTGCCACTTGTAAATAAAAGCCCATTTAAAAAATGATTGATTTAACAGACTAGAAGAAAAATTCAGCTCTCCTCATTTCTCATCTTCTCATGAAGCAGTATCTACCATACTCTAAAACATAATCCTGTGAAGGATAAATGAAAGAAATGTAAATGGATTTATCTTTACCACCAAGATAGAAGCATTGCTGGTCACAAACTTATAAAATGGCTCATCTAATCCGAGCCAGCCCAGGGCATGAAAAAAAGAAAAAAAAAAAAAAAGAGAAAAAAAAAAGGAAAAAAGGGGCTTGTTATGGTGGACATAGAACTAAAAGGTACCTTGTTAAAGTCTGAATCTGAGAATTTACATGCACAAGTAACTGTAGTCCAAAGTAAAAAGGGGAACAAGGAATAGAATGGTTCAATGAATACACGGAAAACATACTCCTAATGGATGGTTTTTCTCTTAAGCTCACTTTTAAAGAAAGGATATCAGGTCATGTTACTAAAAGGGTCAAAATAAAAAACACGAAAATACAATCCTGAAACCAACTTCATCGTACTGCTTGAATGCTAAGAGAAATCTCTTGATATCTTGTTCATTACTTAGAGGTAATGGAATAATAAGCAAGCAATGAAAAAGAAACAGGAATAATGGACCCCAAAGGTAAGATTCAGTTTTTGAACACGGTCTCAAGATTCAACACATGAGCTGAGTGAGGTTTCAGCAGCCAAAATCCAAGTTGTTTCTTTCCCTCTCTGTAAATCACTATGCCTTTAGATAAATATAATTAGTCTTGGCTATTCCAAACCCTTCAGATGTCATTTTAAGACCTTTCAGAGAAATGGTAAGCTAACCCAGAAGAATTTCAAGTCTGAACAGATGACAAAACCCCACACCATTTGCCCCCAAACCTCCAGGCTTCTGGGAGAGACGTACTCATTTCTACCAGGATCGGGAACCACCTGGCAGGAAGAACCAGCTTTCCAATAACGAGGTTTCAGACAGACATCTTGCTGTAGTCTGTTTCTTGGATTTTTTTTTTTTTTCAATATGAAAGACTGCCACATTATTCTCTGAAGGCCTCTGACAGTGCTAAAGCAATTTTCCACATAAATCATTGTAATGCTAACGCTGCAGTTTACAGACTCATCTTTAAAAGAAAGCCGTTACTATTTACTGCCACAGCAGATGGAGAAAAGAAAAGTTAAGCTCTGACGACTGCTCCGTCTGGGGACATAGTAAATGGAAAAATTTATTCCTTGGCCCAATTCTAACAAAACTTAATATACTTATGAAAACTGTGTAAATACTTTGTATTTAAGAGAACTGAGTGTATTCAAAAAAAACACTTAGCATACAGAGGTACATGTACATTCACATTGCAAGCATGTTTAAAGTCCCCTGAATGTTAAAGCAAAATTGAGCAACTAGCAATCGCAAGGCCTTGAACCTGTTTACACTGAACACCCTTCTCTGTTAATCTGTTTTTCTTGAAGCAAGTAAGGGAAAAAAGGACTGAAGGTTGTAAATTTTGCTTGTGAGCATGTTTCTAAGCAAGGTAAGAAAGCTCTTCCTCACCGGGCTTACGATCGCACTGTACACACCTTTCTAAATAAGTCCGTCAGCCCGTGATGAAAGATGCACAGCTTAGGTACCAGCCCTGCACTTCAGTTTCCCAGCCCCTGCCCACCTCCTGCCCGCAGCCCCACGCCGCCGGCACCGCAACCGACGGCTGCCACCATGCGGATGCTGCACAGCCATCACAGAGCTGCCAGCCCAGCAAGGCTCGGCGCAGGTCCCTTGGGCAAGCTCGCTGCCAGACTGAGGAAGCCTGGAATTGAAGAGCAGGGCATTGGCTTGCCCCTTCATCCCAAAAGGCAGCTGTAGCTTTCCTAATATTACACCAGAATTTTTGTAGTAATACAACCTACATAGTGTTGTTTATGGTTTTTTATTAGTCCTCAGGAAGTCCAGACATTCATAAATATGCTTGTGTCAAGGTGCTCAGGAGAATACTACTGCTGCTCAGTTTCAGGTTTTTTTCCAGCCTTTTTATATACAGTCTTTAATTATCATTTTCATCCTGTTACCGTAAACCGAGTTTTATTTCTCTTCTAAATAAACATCAAGGTTTTGCAGATAAGGAACATATTTCCATCTTCATCCTTCGCAAACACAAAGCTAATGCATTGTAAAAACCTCTAACTCAAGCAGAGCTTCTGGAGTCCAGTGTGTGAACTTCACGCAGGGTTACAGCAATGCAAACCAAACACCCTTATATTCTGTCTGTTTGTAACAACAGTTTATTTTAAAAAACAAACAAACAAAACCAAACAAAAAAAAAGCCACCACTAAATTAAGTACAAGGAAGTTTAACCTCTGGTCAATTTTACTTTTGTTCTTAAATATACTAAAAATCCCCTTTAAAATACCTTTTAAAAAAATTTATGAGGATTCCTTACTTATTAACCTTACATTTGCTTAGTATTTAAATGCATTTGTCTCATCAGCAACAGCTAACAGCAAGACTTACTTTTTGTCATTATTCCATCAGTGTCTCCTACAGCATGCCCAGGAACACATTCAGAAGTCAGTGCAGTCAGCCAGATAATAAAACTTTTCACAGCATTTCACTCAGTTAAAAAGCTTTTTAAAGCACCCCAATAATTAATTTGGGTACTTAAAAGCTGCTCTATTACCTTAAGCTGCCATCACAAAGACACACACCTCATTTACCTTCATAGAGTCTCTCTGAACTTAAGTCTGTTCATTGGATGAAAACCAATGGTGAACAACAGAAGAGTGCTGGCCAACACGTATTACATGTAAACTCTTGGTTAACAAATTCAAACTTTAAAGGAACTGTTTAGATAGCCAGAAGCTAGCAAGAGTTACTGCAGCAGCACATTCAGCAACGCTGCTTCACCAAATACTAAAGGACATGCTTAGATGTGAACCATCTTACTCAGCCCACATACTAAAACCCCCAAAAATTTCTTAAATATTTTGATAAATAAAAAGCACGAGCAGTGGAGAACACTGAATCAGAAGCCAAATTATTTTTCAGTTAAATGCATTTAACTGCCAATTCTAGCACTGGCTTGGGGGGAGGCCCCACAGTAACTTCATTTTAACAACAGTAACACACATACTTTTCAAACATATTTCACCCAAGAATTATAATGCCTTCAAAACAGGAGCAAGATTTACTTCCCTTCCAGCATTTTCTAACCAAATACCACAAAAATGCTGCTCTTGCAGAATGTCAAGGAGAAGAAAGGGCAAAGGAACAAAATCCAAGCCGTGCTGAAGTTGGTAGCTGAGGAAGTTTGTCTACGTTGCAGTGAGATTCCCATCTGCATTTCATTGCAGCTAGTGTGAACCTAATCAGTGCAGGTTAAATATACGTCAGATCAGTGATTATTGTGTTCTGACCTCTGTGGCTAAGTTGGACATTACACATTCCTGCTACATATTGCACTAGTTAAGGAATCAATGCTGCTTTAAAAAAATAAGTATTCTATGCTACGCTATACATGCCTCCATTTCTTCACATAGTGCAAATTTCTTGGGGTCTTTCAACAAACATTCAAGCTGTTCTGTCACTGTCCAAATGTCCCCTTTGTAAAGCATTAGGATCAAGACTCAGGAAACCCCAAGTTCAATTCATTATGTCATTGTCATGTTTCTCTCAAGACTTCTGGTATGGCCACTTTGGATCTCCTGCTCCCCATGTATAAAACAGAGATGATACCACTTTCCTCCTTCAAAAGGTTGCTGTGAACAAATACATTAAAATTTTTGAAATGTGCCTGTAAGAAGCTAATGGGTCCTGTACATATACCATGCAGAACAGATTTCCCAATTAATCTTGCATCATTTTTTCCACCACCACCACCTCCAAACAAGCTACCACAGACTAGTTAAATCCCTCAGGGTATGTTTCCACAGCTGCCAAAACCAGTCTATGGTTAGGGCTGCTGGCAGGTCCCAGCCTCTCCCTATCCTATGTCCTCTCTTAAGACTGATCCTTAAGGGAGCTGGTTCATGGAGCTAAATGAGAAGAAACTAATTCTGTTGAAAGATAGTCAATAGCATTTCACCAGCTTAAGTGTCCAGACTAGTCTATGGGAGGCTCAGATGAGCTTCAGCAGCAGTGCACAGGACATGACCACCCCACATAGCAGAGGATACAGAGTTGTTGGCAAGATCAGAGCTGTTGAGTTGGCTTTACCACAACCACCCCCTCACTAGTGTTTAGCACTGTAAACAGAGCTTCCAACATTCAATAGTTCAAGCATGCACAGTTAAAAACAACTCAGCTATTTTTGCCATTATGACTGTATCCACCAACAATATTTAAAACCACCACAGATTCTTAAAGATATCAACACCAAGCAAGGTGGATGTTTCTTAAAATGCCAGAACGGCATCACTTACAATGCAACTATACTAACATAAATAGGACTGACCCTACAACAGGCTTCATGCTTTATCACAACAGCTCCAGATATTCACTGGCACCTCAAAGAATCTGCATTTGGTCTTGACCAACACGAACAGGAATAAAAGGTCCTACTGTGGTTACTTGAACACCTTTGCAGATCAATGATAATCACATTCACAAAACTATTTTTGGGAAGCAACTGCAAAAAGTGTCATATATGTACAGACCATAACTTGTTTAATATGGGTTATTAACTCAGCCTCAGCAGCCTGTATCAGCATGAGATGCACTGTCAGAGCTGTAGTGTGTCTTACCTGGATACTATGCTGGAGCCATTGTAGAGGTCACTAGCATAAGACAGTGTTGCCAGGGGTCGGACAGAATTGTAGCGCGTGAACTTGGATAGACACTCCTGAAACTCATCCAGCTGACTTGTGGTTCTGCTGTCATCTAGGGAGAGGCAGCAGCATTGGGGAGGACAGAAACAAAGATGATAAACAAACTCAATAGCAAAAAAAACAACAACCAAAACCCAGAAAAAAACCCCCAAACCCAAGATGCACGTCTTCACATGACACTACCTCTACTTGTTATGTGGGGAGGATTCTTGGTAAAGAACAGGTTTCCTCTCCCCTCTAGCATTCCCTGAAGGCAGTACGATTTTTCAGAGCACAAGTTAAGTCTTTCCACTGCAACACTGTGTAAACCTACTGTGCTGAGAATCTGCCGAGAGATCACAAATACAGCTTTCCTGGTAGATAATCTCATATATTTCATTCAGATTCAGAGCCCATGGGCCATATAGATTATTAACAGAAAACCTTAAAGCATATCAAAATGCTCTGTGAAAAACCACGTCTAGTTTTCTATGGAAGTAAAAGTATATTCCTTTCCCCATACTTGAGCTACAATATACCTACATTTGGTGTCAATTACATTGAAAATACTTCTAGTAAAAGATATTTGTCTTGTTACTCCAAAAGCAACAGAGCTGAAGGAGAGTTGTTTCAGGGCTGGAGAAGGAAGACAGGCATGAAACCAGAAGACTCCCTGTACTATAAGTTTTATGAAAATTACGACCTTCAGCAGACAAGGTGAAATTAAGCCAGCTTGAATAATGATGATAAATGTTCTGTGGGAAATGGAACAGTTTACTACAAAAGTTAAAACTAAATTGCAGTGTAGATAGCTGAAAGTCATTCCCCAATTCCTCAGAAGTTCCACCTTTTCTCAGTATGAACAGAATTTACGTAAGCCATTTTAAAATTTAGTATTTCTTAGATAAGGAAAAATTCCAAACTTATGGTGATGCCACATGGGCAAGCCAGCCTTCCTAACACAATCACACATCTGCAGTCAAACATCATGTAGAGCCTTCAGGCTTTGTAATGACTTCCAAAATTTGCAGCAATTTTCCCTTTCCTCCTGTAACACTCCCACGTTCGCTTTGTCTTTTTGCACCAGTGCAATGCAGGGGAACTACAACTACGGCTGCTCTCACAGCACTAACCCACAGCACCTCGGTTTACAGGTAGTCCAGTTTGCAAATCACACTACTTCACATCTTGCCTCTTGTTAAACCGCAGCATCCACTGCAGCAGCAGAGAAGCCATGCACACAACTTGCTCACACGGCTGAGATCAAATTCCACCCACTAGTTAAGTAATCCTTAACTGCTTCTTTATCAGCAGCATAAGGAAACAACAAAGCCTCACTTATTAGAAAGCTTTGGAAATACTGGGGTGAAAAAATGAAAAGGTTTATCTATAAGAGCAAAATACAGCTGTGATTTCTTGTGGGAAAACAGAGAGAATAATCACTTTCTGCACTCTGGTAATTCCTTGCCATCAGAAATTATTATCTTGCTCTACACTTGTAAGGTATTTTGAAGTGTCCCTTATATGCTATTTAATCTTTGATCATATAAAGGAACAGTAAGGATAGTAATTAGCATGTTTAAGAGTACTAGCATATATATTACCCATGCCAGATGGATCAAAAAGGGGCAAAATGAATGAAGTACTGCTCCAAATTAAAAATCAGCACCTGACCACTACAGGAAACAGCTTGAGAAGAAGCATGTAAACATCAGTCAGTGTTTTGCAAAGACTGTTTCCTCCTTCAACACTTTGATAGGAAAAAATGGCTGCTACTCTTCCATTTCCCTCATTTACAGATCAAGCACACAGTCCTCCTATAATTTATTCTGTATCTGTGCCTGGAAAACCCAATGATATTTCTCAAGACATTTTTCCCATCAAAGTGCAAGGCCATTTCATAATTACAGTTATATTATGTCTCCATTCCCTACTAGAACAGTGATAGGCACCTCTTAGCAAAAAGCTTTAAATCCGTATTAAATCCTATTTAAAATGTGTCAAAAAGCAGGAATAACTTAAGAGAAGAAAAATTAATCAAGTATCACAGGTTATCCCTTATTTAGGAAAAAGCCTGCACTTGCAAATCTTCTGCTCTTAGTGCAGCTGACACATACAAGTACAAGAAATAGTTTCACCGCATTCATATATTATAGTTCCAATTATGAAGAAAGATGTCTTCTAGAATGGAATGCTGGGAAGAGCCCCATTTGTTATCCTTGGTTAATAAGTATTATTTTAACATAAACAGTTATGCATCACCAAGTTAACACCACATGAAAACATTTCAGTGTAATCTGTGAAGTACTGTATTCTGCAGAGCACTTGCTAGCACTTCACAGGAAGCTGGCTGGTCACATACAACCGGCTTCTCCGATCTTCCAGCTACTGAAGCACCCTCTAAACGTGCTACATTCCTTGTTAAAATTATTTTGCTGTGCACCGTGAGACCCCAGTCAGTCAGTGCTCTGAAGTAGGTAGATATAGACATATCTAAGAGTGAGCTCCCCTAAGACACATCGCAGCCTTTAAACTTAAAGCCAATTTATTTTTTTTAATTAAAAAAGTAATGTCAGGGCCTCATTTTTATTTATTTTAAAGTGAATAAAACTTAAACTAAATTAATAGAGGGGAAAAAAATAAAAAAAGCAGGGGTTTCCACCCCAGCTCTCTTGTTGATCTGTGTCCTGGGAAGCAATGCGTCATCACCTTCCAAGGCTACAAGCCAAGATACTCTGCTGCAGCAACCTCTGCCTCATTCCCTCTTGTCTCTAGGAGGTTTCTCCCATCCCCTGAGGGCTGGCTGCTCCCTGCTCCTCGCTGCAGTCTGTCACCCTTCATATGAGCTACAGCTCACAGCTTGGTGCTGCAAATTTTGTCTGCCACAGCCCATTGCCTGAAACTTTTTTTTCCCCAAAGCTGGTTTCTTCCCCAGAGGCACCACAGAGCAACCCCTCCTTGCCCTCAAGACATATTCATTTGACTTGTTGGTTTCTTAAGAGAATCTTGCCATGTAATTAAGGACCATCCATCCACTAGGTAACAATTACTCTAGCTTCTGTCACACTGTTACTCAATTAGGCAATTGTGAAAACAGTTTTTAATTCTACAAAACAAGCCTTTGATTTAAGGTATGCCCCATGGGACAACACTGCTGCTGCACACTCAGCTTCTATACTCCGAGCCATTTGTTAACCAAGACTCAATCCAGACAACACAAAGGATAACCTCAAAGTGTCCTATTACATGCTAAATACAGAGGAATTTATCAATGCTCTGTAGCACTTCAATAGCAACGTTTAACTACGGCGTTTATATCACATCTAGTAGAAAGACAACCCAACCACTGCTTTCAAACATTTACATCTTCAGAACAAGCATCAGTGAAATCGTTTATTCTGGGTTATGCCCTTCACAGTACAGGATTACAAAGCAAAACATGTGCCCCTCCAAAGCGACAGGATGAAATTTTGTAAATTTAGCAACCTCGAAGACTGGTGAAGAAAAGCAAAACAGGATGATCTGAGTAACACACATAAATATGTATAGCAATGTTCTCATGCAAGAAGTGAAAGCTACTCTCTCAAAAGATAGTCTTTTCTGAAAACTAAGCACTGTAAGAGGTAACTGATGTCAGAAGCTGAACACCACCCAAGAGGAACTCACCTGAGACACGTGTCATCCTGGTGGAAAAATAGCACTGCTCTAGGTCCTCAAAATGAGCTGTGAGCCGCTTGCGTCGTGAGGCTAGCGTGCTGTTATACCATGGCTGCTTTTTGGTCTGAATGGAGAAGAGAGAACACTTCAGAAAGGTGAAGCCAGGTCTGGGTTTCATTTTGATAGATTTACCAAATTATAAACAATTTATACATTATATGTGAAGGGTTAGAAGAGTAAAATGACAATAAATTAAGATCTTGCTCGCTGTCAACAGTTATTCTTAGGGTCCTATGTTGCACCCTTTAACTTGACAAACAAGAAAAGCTGCTTTTAGACAGTTCTTGTTTCCTGAACCTCTGCAAAATTTACTGATTCCAGCCTCACAGGCAGGACAGACAGCAGCAACCCCTGGGGAGTCATGTCTTGCATTTACATGGATAGACAGCAGAGGCCAAAGATACCAGGCTTCAAGCTTCACAAATCAAACAGACCGTACAACAAATACTTCCTAGCTCCCTGGCAGACAGCCCATTAAAAAGCAAAGGAGGTGTTTACTTTAAAGAGTTAGTTACTAAATTATTTCTTTTGAAGCAACTCAGTAACTCTCCATAAAGCTAAGCAAATAAGGCTAGAAGCAGAAGATACTATGAAGTTCAAAGGTTAATTGAAAAGAAGTCCATGAAATCCATCATTAAAGCCATTTCCTAACCTACCCAAGTAGTAACAGTGAGAGCTAGAAGCAAAGGACTGAAACTACATAGGTAGGCTCTCCTCCTGAAGCAAAACAAAAAGTATAGTACTTCTCATTTCAGTCACTAGTAAGGAAAAGGAACCAATTCCTCTACTACACAAGAAGGATGAAGAGCACCTTGCTTTAGTTTATATTCAAGAAGTCTCCCATATCACATCCTCAAAGCTAATGGGATGTTTAAGATTTTAAAAGATTTGAGAACCACCAAGCTCCGTAATGAACATCCCCAACCACATACAAGGTCCGTAATGCCACTCAACAGCACTAACAAAACTCACTCTGCTTACAACTCCCCTTCAATCCAGCCAGGAGAACAGACTGTCTTCATTACAGCCATCAAGCAAGCCAACAAGAACAAACTAAGTTCAGAGCCCACTCAAATTCTTTTTATACCTGTAGGAACAGTAATCTAACATTTTAGGGGAAA
>VZTL01055332.1:29614-41011 GCA_013400535.1 Scopus umbretta | reverse complement strand
GAGAGAAGCCCTTTTCCCCTCTTGGCCAGGATGCTATTCAGCCATCGCACATACTGCCAGATTGCTAACATATGGGCAGAGGGCTCAGCCAAAGTTTTGAGAGGCTCAGCCCTTGGCAGCTCATTCCATGCTTTCCTGTCTCTACATTCAGGAAATGAAGTCAGAGTGTTGATAGAAAACAGGCTGGGTTGAAAACTGAGAAGCTGGAAAGACTGAAGTATGGGGGACTCGAAGGGGGGGGAGGTGTGGCGAGATGGAGAGCAGCAGGGCTTGTTGCAGTGTGTATTGCTCTGCAGTATGTGTGGGTTTGGGGTTTCTTGCCTTGAGCCAGCATCCTCTATTTGATTCCTCTTGCTACCTCGGAGTCAGAGGACTGAGATTTTATGCTGGCAGACAGATATATGTGTCTTTTCCCTGGTGTATGCAAAGGTCAGCATGCAGAGATAGTGTTGTCTTGATCACGTGGCAGTGTTTATGAAAATGCTTGGAAGGGGTGAAAGTCAAAACTCTGGTAAAGAGCATGTATTTTCACATCTGGGACATGGGATTCCCTTACCTTTTGACTTTTTTCCTGGAGAACGATTCTGTTGCTAAATTTCTATGGAATGATGTGGTTCTAATACAGAATTATTTTTCTCAGATAGCTTTAACATCAATTATTTTTTGACTAGCCCAGAGACTCTGTGGGATGGATGCAGGGAGTTCCAGTTAAGTGAGATTGCAGTGGGGATGGTCTGTCTTGCCTAGGGACATAGCAGTTGGTGTACTTCACTTCTAGGTCACTAGTTCAACCTAATCCAGCATAGTGATAACCAAAAGTAATAGAAAGCTGGAAGCTGTTGTGGCTTACAGAACCTGAAGTGGTCTGTGTGGCTCTAAGACCAGTACCTAGCTGACAGATGTCCCATCACAAAAATGCTTGCTCACCTCAAATCTAGACTGATCAATATTAAAAAAAATCCAGGGAACTTGCTTGGAAGAGCTCTCCTGCTTTCATAACCTGGCATCTTTGGTGGGAGAGAATGGAGAGTTTGGTAGCTACCAAAGTGATCTCTTTTGTTTTCTAGATGCTGGCTTCTGGGATATTCTTGCATAAATTTTTGTAATACACTGGTAAAGCTTGATCTTTGGGGCATGTCTAAACTCTGTAGTGTCTGGTATCCTTAACAAAGTGAAGTCATTTTTAACTGAAACTTAAGAGGATGTTAGGCTGGACTTGCCATCCTCTGGGTGTTGGAGCTCAGCAGCTTTGTCATCCTTATCTGCTGCTCTGCCCTGCCCTTCTTTTCCAGCTAGATCTTCAGGATCTCTGCTCACTGACCAACTTTGTTTTCCATTCTTGTTTACCTTGAGCAATCATATTTTGTTGTTTCCAGCCAAGAAAGGTCTACACACACCCAAAATGCTTACAAGGGGACAGTTGCACATGCATGCTTGCACACAAAAGTATACTCTGTTTCTATTTCAGTCTTGGATAGTCAAATTCTGCCTTTTGGAGACCAGTGTGATAGCTCCCTCTCTTGTTTTGTTGGGGTATAGTACCCAGCTGGAACAGGATGTTCCAAATGGGGACCTTGAACCAAACTCACTCCTGCTAATTTGCTGTAGATCCAGATTACAGACTAAGCAGGGAGAATGATTTCTGACTTAGTTTCTGAATGTAAAACTTAAGATCAAGTGTCTTTCTTNATTAGGAAAAAACTGTTTTTTTTTTTTTTTTTTTTTTTTTTTTTTTTTTTAAGATGATACCTAGGGTCAAAAATGCTGAGTTTGGTGTTTGGGTGCATTGTTCTGTGTTTAGCTGGAGATGTCTCATAGGAACCAGACTGACTAGAGGGTTGCTGTTACTCTGAAAAAGGGGTTTCTTAAAGTTCTCCAAGTCTGGTTGCTGGAATTTCAGACTTGTTTTTAACATTCACCAAGCAGTAAAGTGCCCATATTGCTTGAGCTTCTAATCATTCAGAGCATGAGATTTTCATTAATGAACATAGTTACTTGATTTTTTTTCAACACAGGAGGCCTTCAGGTAACCTCATGGTAACCTGTACTATTGTAGCCAGATTTGCTCTTTGATCTCCTGATGCATATGTATTATTGCTTAATTTGTACTTTAAAAGGGCTCACAGTACTCAACAGATCGTAGGACAGTGATAGGATGAAGCTTTTCTGAAGAGGTGAATTTAAGTTGATACAGTCCATAACTTCTGTGTCAAACCAGCTTCTCTATCACATGCCTGGCTTTTCTTGAGCCTGGATATAGCCTTGTAATGATTAAAGCACTGAGGTGGTGACAGTGGAGCTGTGAGGGCTGCTGTGCCCCCTCTCTGACCAGCAGCAGTGTTTCCCCCTCTATTCATGCTGTCCTGAGAACAGAGGTATGTAGAACCTTTCCCAGGCAGCCTTGCTCTGGGTGTCGGGTGGCTGGCAAGGGTCTTGGTGCTGACTGGTCCCTTGCTGGGAAGAGTGAGGACCTTGATGTTGATCACAGCCTGGGGAACTGGGACAACGCCATGCTGCTGCCTGCTCCTGGAGGAGTTAATGGGGTAGGGTTGCTGGGCCACATGACAAAAGCAGTCAGGAAGGACAAACTCTTGTTTCTAGAGGTCCCCTTTTCTCACAGACTTATGGGAGCAGAGGACCTGGGTTGAGAATGCCTCCCTGGTGTGTGGGGCCTGAATAGCTGACTGATTTCCCCTGTGCTGGTGGAGTAGAGGCATCATTGGAGCAGTGAGTGACCTGTTACTGATCCCCTTTTCAGGAGAAGGAGAAGAAGTATATGTTACCAGTGGATAACCTGAAACTGCGAGATGTTGAGAAGGGGTTCATGTCCAGCAAACACATCTTTGCTCTTTTCAACACTGAACAGAGGTATGCTAACATCTCAACATGCTAAGCTGTTGAAGCTAGGGACAGGTTTTATGTAATATTAGATAGGAGAGAGTAAAGATGAGTGTGTTGGGATAGCTGTCCAGGAAAGATGTGTGTATCCTTTAAGGATAGCCACTTTTGGAGGAGATGGGGGACTCTTAAAGAAGTCTGACTTCATTCCTTCTGGTTTTACAGATATGTACCATTTTCTTTCTTCACCAGTGCATGGTCTACAGTGTGACCTTACCTTTCATGTTTGGTGTGGTTACCTGTGTCTGGCTGTGGCTGGAGTATATATTTATGGTCAATGTTCTTAGTGAGTGACTAGGGAAAGCCATAGGAGATAGGTGACCCAGGTTTGCTGGGTCCAGCAGTGAGCAGAATTGAAAAGGGAATCTCTTTCAGACCCTGTTGGAATTTCCTTTTCCTTCTGCAGGGACATCATGAGGATACTAGTAAGGGACTAAGTGTCTCTGCCTTGAAATGATGGGAAGATTCCCTGGTCATTGATGTCTTTGTCAAATATGGGCAAATCTCTGATTTGCAATAGAGAAGAATAAAATGTTTGTCTTCCCCTCAGGAATGTTTACAAGGACTACCGGCAACTGGAGCTGGCCTGTGAGACCCAGGAAGAGGTGGATAGCTGGAAGGCTTCCTTTCTTCGTGCAGGAGTCTACCCAGAGCGTGTTGGGGTAAGTTACAGCCATAATAATGGATGGGAAGGAACACAGCATGTATCTTACGGGGATGCAGCTATCCTTCTTATGTTAAAAATAAGTTTGTGAAGGTTTTGTCTCTTTCCTGAGATGAGAATATTTTGGAACAAAAATTTAAGTTTTTGGTATGTCCTGGTGCTTCCTTTAAGGAAGCTTGGGATAAAGTAACTGGCAGCTTCAAAGGGGAGATAAAGCAGGCAAAGGCTGCCTTGATGAACCCTTCCAGCTCTCTTATTGGGAATTTAATGTCCACAAATTATAAGGAGGACATTTAACCACCTGACTACTAAGTGGTATGTGTCTGCTGAGCGAGGCACCATTCCTTTTCAGTAACACTTACTGTGCAGCCTTGTTAGGAGCTTCCTGGCTTAGTTCTCCTATTCCTTCCCCCACCCAATTAGGAGGGGATATTATCTGAATTTTTCTTTTGCTTGGTAGATAGCTTAATATGCTAGTTTAGTAAGACCTCTTATCCTTTCCCTTAGCCTTGTCCCACAACGCTTGCTGTCAGCCTGAGGCTCTGCTTTAAAAGTATGTTCTAGAGAATTGTGGTATATGTTCCTGTTCAAAGCCTTCCTGTTCCTCTGTGAGAGGAAGCTGCTATAAATAGTTTTCCCATTAGAAAAGTCGTAATTGCTTATCTGTTTGTATTTGTTGCTTCTAATAAACTTCTTGCATTCATTTTTCCTGTTTGTTACACTTGAATATTGTGGGTTTTGCCTTAAAGCATTTTCTGACAAACTGATATGATACTAAAAAAAAAAAAGGATTAGAGACTGGACCTTAACAGTGACATGACTTCCAACTGGCTTTGAACCAGACTGGGCTTCTTAAACACATATTCATGAAGGACATGTGCCACCTATTGGTGTGCAAATAAGAACACTTCACTAGGTTGACTGTTTCAAAACACTACGTAATGAATAACAAGTAGCTCTTGTAGGTAAGTAAATTGCCCTTTGTTACTAACAATAGGATTTCCTTTGCAGAGTGTCCCATTTTGATTTTCAGTTTAGCTAAACAATTGTTCCTCTTTCAAGGTAATTTAGGTATTTATGTATTTTTAGCGGGATTGGTCTTTTGCTTGTTCAGTGCTATTGTGGGATCTTCTCCAAATTCTGAGACCAACTAAAAATCTTTCATTTTTTTTGTCCCTTTTTGTTTTAATTTTTTCCACATATGCTCAAACTGGCCTGCCAGGACAAGGACAAAGTAAGTCTGACCCTCTCTGCCTGTGTTGCCCCCTGGGGCTCTCACCAGATAGTTCTCTCTTGTTTTTTCCTTTTGTCACCGTTTCCTGAGAGGCATTTGCTTCTTCTCCCTCTTTGTACCTTCTGTTGGATTGCTGCTGTTTGTTTCTGTTCTTGGCTTGGGTTTTTCCTTTTTTTTTTTTCTTTTTATTTCTCCCTTTTTGTATGCCTTCTGAATCTTGGTGCAGACTTATTTTTGATTTTTTTTTGACCCTCACTTTTTTTAATTTGTTGTCCTATTTGACATCTGCTTCCTTTTCTTTGTTTCTCACTGAGAAACAAACTTGCATTCCTTCACTATGTAAGATCTTCCCAGGAAAACCTCAAACTAACAGAAGAACTTGCCCTTTCTCATATCTTGTTCCCCAAAACAAAAGATAAACAATTTCCTACACTGCTGCAAGCCCTTCAGACTGGGATGGTTTAAAAGAAAGACTCTTATTTATAAAATCTCTTTTTTTTTTTTTTAAATAAGCATTGAGAAAGACAACATTCATTCATGCTTTGCTGCTTTGAAATTGATCCCAAATGGATGAGCCATGGCGACTGCTTGCTGTCAAACAGCACAGTCCAGGCTTTACCTTACAGAAAGCTAAACGATGCATTTCAGGTAGACAGGAACAGATTTATCTGCTTGGTGTGAAAGAAAAGATAATTGTGGCTTACAGTACAGGATTTGCAGTTAAAGTGATCAGGAAGGTTTTCTAGGTTACTCCATCTACTTGCAGTCTGACTGACAGTTATTTCACCTCTCTGTATCTTTTCTCATTTGTATAAGAAGGATAAAGATGCAGTGTGTTGGACAGCCTGTAAGGCTTAATTTATGGTGAGTGATTCTCGGGTCTGAACTGAATCTGGGCATGGAAAACCCAGCTCAGACGAACCTTTCAGGAAGCTATAAACATTAAAAGTAAAAATTACAGCTTTGAGCATTCACTAGAGCCATAACATGGGGACATTGGTCAGGTGTCTCTGTTGTCTTTCACCTTAGTAGTAGACAGTTATTACGCAAAGGGCAGCTTTATTGTTAAAGCTCCTCAGATCTGAGCTGGAGAAGTCTATATAAGCTGAGCTGTACATTGACAATCAGAGCTCAAAATGTAAGTTTAAATAAGTTTTATTTATTGCATGTGTTTCCTGCGTGTTCCCTTATTTTCTTCTCTTAGCTCTCATGAAAAACTCATTTTGTTACATTTGAAGAACCAATCTGTTTCTCCTTTTCTCTGCAGGCCAGTGAAGCAGAGGAGAATGGATCAGACAGTTTCATGCATTCCATGGACCCTCAGCTGGAGAGACAAGTGGAAACAATTAGGAACCTGGTGGATTCCTACATGGCAATTGTCAACAAAACCATCAGAGACCTCATGCCGAAGACTATCATGCACCTCATGATAAACAATGTACTTATCAATACTGTGGTTGATGGAGGTGGGGAGATGCAGAGAAGGGAAAAAATAGTGAGGAAGAGAAAGAATGAAGAAAAACTGAAGGCAGCTTGGAAGTAGGAAGAGGTGGGGACAGAATGGAGTGTTTTGGGAAAAACAGTGGAAATTCATTCCCTCTCTGTGCTTGTTTACAGACCAAGGACTTTATCCATTCGGAGTTGCTGGCAAACCTGTATTCCTGTGGTGACCAAAATACGTTGATGGAAGAATCGGCAGAGCAGGCCCAGCGACGTGATGAAATGCTGCGCATGTACCATGCCCTGAAAGAGGCCCTCAACATCATTGGGGACATCAACACCAGCACCATCAGCACCCCTATGCCCCCACCGGTGGACGACTCTTGGCTGCAGGTGCAGAGCGTACCATCTGGACGCAGGTACCAGAGGCTCAGGGGGAGAGCCCCACAGACCTGCCTGATGCCTCTTTAGTGGCTAGTTGGGGCCTCCTACTCTGAGACAGGGAGTCCTCCTCTTCCCCTCTTCTCCCTGTGGATGAAGAGTTCTGGGTATTTGTGTTGGGAGGATCCTATGCCTTGAAAGCTACGCAGGGCTGCTACGTCTTTACAGGGGATGTAGAAGCTTCTAAACCGTTAGGTTAGATGGGGCCTGAAGTAGCCTTGAAGGCAACCTGAAGCCTGGCATGGCCCTTGAAAGCCAAAGGGTCATGTGTAAAGTGACATGAAACCAAAGAAACACTGAAGGCAGCATGATGGTGATGTGATGGTTGCACAGAGGGATCCCAGGCCTGTTGTTGCAGTTGAATTTCTCTGTTTGTTTGTCAGGTCTCCTACGTCCAGCCCCACGCCACAGAGGAGAGCTCCCGCTGTTCCACCCGCCAGACCTGGGTCTCGAGGCCCAGCTCCTGGGCCACCTCCTGCTGGTGGGTCCACACTGGGTGGTGCCCCCCCTGTGCCCTCCAGGCCAGGTGCCTCTCCTGATCCCTTTGGGCCCCCACCTCAGGTTCCTTCTCGGCCTAATCGTGCTCCTCCTGGTGTTCCCAGGTAAGTCCTGAAATGCTGCTCCACACAGGTGGGATATGTCCAATTTTTGGGTAGCAGCCCTGACAGTACTTAGCCTGACTCAGCCATAGAAGGAGAATGGAGTGCATGATGTGGGTACAGTCTTTGACTATTTGAATTGGGTCCGTAGGCAGGAGCATCATTGTTCACCAATATTTTATTGTACAGATGAGGCGATGCCAAGGCAGCTCAGGAACACACAGGCAGCCTCTTTTCTGCACAAACTTCTGTGCAAAGGTTGGGGGAAGAGGGCCTTGCACCCAAGGGCTTTATTAAAGCAATCATACCAATGGCTCTGCTCATGAGTAGGAGGTGGTCACCAGAAAAATCACAGGACTGGAGTGACAGTACACCTTTCAAGGCAGTTCCCCCCTGCATAGGGCGCCCCAAAGTCTGAAATTGCCCCTCTTCTCCTGGCCCAGAGTTCTTCAAGGTGAGGTGGAGCTACCTTCATCTAAGCTGTTCAGATTTTTTTTTTTTTTTGGCTAGGAGAATATTGCAGTGTCACTGGGAGGGAGGTGGATTTTTTTTTTAGGTATTTTTGTGGCTTCTGTAATCAACTTGAACATTTTTCCAGTCTAGAGGGTTCAAATCACACAGCTTTGCTCTCATGTTAAGAAATTTAATTCCTTTCCTGTTCAGTCACTTCAAACACTTCAACATAGTAATAAGGGATTATACCCTGTGCAGCTAAGCACATGTTCCTGAACAAAACTTAAGAGGCAGTCTGGAACCAGGAATGCTTTTAGGTTGGGTACTTGGCCTCCCTGTGAGGAAGACAAGGTAATTGCAGAGTAAAGAATGAACATAACCAGAAACTCCCCAATGACGTGCCAGAAGGAACACTGCCCTCGTGGAAAATACCTCCTCTCCAGTGGGTATAGTTCGTGCATGTCTGAAGCTTTGCCACTTTCTGAGAAAACACCCAGCCAGTCAACGGGTGGTGATGGTATATGGCAGAGGCAGTTCAGTCTTCCTCCTGTGGTAGTGTCCCAACTCATACTTGGCACTACCTGTTTGGAGGGGAAGTGTTCTCTGCCGGGCTGTATCCAGCCCAGAGATGGATGAGCCCAAAGAGATTATACACCCGTTTCTGACTCTGTGCAAACGGTTTTACTTTCTTGGTGCCTATGCCCCAGTCCTCCTATGCACCTTGATGCAGCTCCCACAGTAACTTGTCCACATGTGCCTCGGTGTTGACGCAAGGACTGCAGTCCTGCTGGTGGCACCTATGGATGTCAGCATGCTTCTGCTGTATATTTTCGCTCTTGCTTCTTGTGCCCCTGCTTTTCCATATACTGTTACTTTGTGGTTTTGTTTTTAGTATACTTATGCTTCTTTCTGTCTACATCTTTCTTCTTTCATTCAGTTTCATTTCTTCACTCATGAAAACTATTCTATATACCTGATCATCATGATAGGATTCCCCAAATGGTCTGAATTTAATTGGCCTTTTTTGAATAAATCTGTCATAACCTATCTGAATGGCTTTTCTGACTTTTGCATGAGGTAGAAGGATTTAGGGGAAGGTAGGGAACAGCACTGGAGTAGAGGAAGAAAGTGTTTCACACTTAACTGAGCCAATCCCTTGCTTTAGAAGGAGAGCTGGTAGGTTGGATTGCATGTTACAGACTACCCTGATCTGGAGTTGAGAATATAATTCCAGAAGCTGAAGTGATGCTCGTTCTCTGATCGCCCTCTCTGATTCTTCCAGTTGTTCATAGACTCCTCTGGATCCTGATACCAGCTTGTCATTTGAGTTCACTGATGAATGGAGAATTTCCAATGACAAGGGACTCTCTCTCTTCCTCTCCTGTATATAGAATAAGGATGTTCCCTGCTAGCACTTGGACTTGGGTTCTTCTGCCATGGGTGAACGAATGCTATCCCCATTGTTTCTTTTTTTTTTTTTTTAAATACCCATCTTTTCCCTTGCTAACCAGGCTACACTATTGTATGTGTGAGAGGAACAAAGCTCTTGTGTATGGCATGAGTGGGCTCTGCTGTAGAAGATGGTGTTAGGTAGTGAACTGGAAGTAAATGGTGGTGGCTGGATGTACTTTGTGTCTATAGGCAGACTGATGCCTGTGTAGAAGTTGGGCAGTTTTTGTGCCTCCAGTTTGTGTGAGCATCTGTTTTTTATGGATGATGAACTTAGACAAGTGTTGCTCCACTTCATTCTTATAAACGTAACTGTATAGACACATGCTTTCATGTATAAACACCACATGGTTCATTTTCTTGCACAGGAAGGTTTTCCTGCATATAATTAAGTACACTGAAAACAAGACTGACTTACCATCCTGCCTCTGTACTTAACATTTATTCAGTCTACTATGGAAGTCCATATTGCCAAATACATACCTTTGGGAGCTGAAAGTTAGAAACAGTGTAAGGTCCTATCTGTGTGCAGTGAAGGACTGCATTTGGACTGTGTGCCTGTTGAAGCCATGTGGGAGGATTTGCTCTGGGAGAGAAAACTGTGAAGATATTCGTCCAGGTATTTAGTATCTTCAGTTTAAAATAGTTTGATAGAAACTGTAGGTGAAAGAACTTAGGCAAGCTCAAATGAGAAACGAGAAAGCTTAAGTGGGTGACTTAACCATTGGAAAAATATGTTGAAGGCATTAATGGGTTCTCTGTTCTTTGGTACATCTGAGGAAAAAGATGCAAGTGATCAGCATTGCTGTAAGCATAACTTCAGACAGCTTTATGATTTGAATTATTCAAGAGGTCAGAGTAGCTGATACTAAGATTTGTAACCTTCAAAATAGAATCCTTCACCTGCTTCTTCCCTGTTTGGGTTGTGCTCAGAACTGTATGTTATCTCCCTCTTTCCTGAGCTGTTTGTTTCAACTCTAGCATTTAATGTGGTCAGAAGATAGGAATCCTCAGTGAGAGACAAGTCAAGCCACCTGTGCCCAGCTGGTGGGTGCTGAGACCTAGGTATGCTGTTGGTTCAGCAGGTATGAATGTCAACCTAGGTGTGCGAGTGACTTGCTGGGTGGGTGAGCGAGCAATGGCCAAAAGGTGTGTGAACGGATAGATGGCTTTCGACACAGCCCTGTGCACGACAGGGTTCTGGATGTATTGCAGAGATGAAGCTGTGATTGTGTGTGTGAAGTCCTGCATGGCTGCGTGGAGCCCTACCCAGTAGTGCACACTTGTGCCATGTTCTGGAGGGGGGGGTGTGCAAATGTGTGCCTGTGCAAGCGCATGTGTCTCTGTTCCACCTTCCTGACAGTCTGTGTGGCCTCTGCCTTGAACTGTCTGAACTGCCATGTTGATTTCATGTTGTCTTTCAGAATCACTATCAGTGACCCCTGAGGACTGGCAGCCACGGTACGTTTTGCACTCTTCCCTGCAATGCATGAGTCATTGTGTCCCCATCTTCCATTTGCTCTGCTGCCTAGTTCTTGCACTAGTAACAGAGTCCCTTGTCCAATGAACCACCTCTGCAAGGATCTTGTAAAGGGAGGAGTCTTGAACAGAAAGCTGGCTGATCAGAGACAGAGCAGCTGCTTGAGCTGCAGGAGCTGGGAAAGCCTCAGTACCTGACTTAAGGTTACTAGAGGACCATTTCTCTGCTTCCAAATAGAGGAGGTGGGATGGGGGAATGAGCTTTGGCAACAAGGTCTAAACCGTGTGTGTCTTTCATTTGGCTTACATCCACACTGACTGGGAGATCAGCAGAATGAACTGTTTTGATTTGGTTTGTCAGCTCTGTTAAGATCAAGATAGAGACTTGGGGAGCTGTTAGTTCAGACTCCTCTTCTTATATTTTAATGTCTGGCTGCAGAAGTGCTCCCCTCCTCAATGTGTCCCTAGTGCTCATGGAAGGCAGGAGGAGTTTGGGTCATTAATGTCAGGACTTCCATGTTTGAGTGCAGGGTAACTCTGACATTGAATGTTCCTTGTTATCCTTGTGTCCCATCATCACTGTTAGAAGCAAATTCCCTTTGCTTGTTCTCCACTTGATCCTTTACCTTCTAGGTTACTCTTCTGCTTCCATTCAAATTGCCTTCTCTTCTCTGCCTTCTGCCCCTGTGAAAAGGGTTTAGTGATATGTATCCCCCCCCCCCCCCACAAACCCGCGCCCA
>VZTL01055332.1:1427-29598 GCA_013400535.1 Scopus umbretta | reverse complement strand
CTGCCCTAAGCTCCTGCCTGTTTCCCATTCCTATCTCTCCCTGCATTTTGCAGGATTGTACTTGTGCAGTGAAGTAGCAGAGTATTGGGGCAGGTTCATGTGTACTGTGCTGGCCCAACAACTCTCCCTTGTCCTGTTAATACTGAGGGTGGGGGTGTGAAGAGGAGGTCTCGCAAAGTCTCCTGAGTCTTTTTGCTGGGAACCTCTAGCTGTTATTGACAAAGAGGTGGATAGGGCAGACCAGGGCAGGCGTGGGTGTTTTGGGCCCTTTCTTCCTTTCTCTGGGAATGTTGTTTCTTGAAATGAAAGGTCTGACTGACAGCAGTGGGACAGCAGTTTCTGTAGATTCCTTACTGGTTGTGGCAGAGAGCTGAGGGGGAATGTGTGCTGAAGTCTTATCTCAAGGATAGCATGAGTTCAAGCCCTTGTTCCAGGGCAAGGGAGTTCATAGCTAGCCCCAACCTTGCAGCAGATGGTGTCTGTTACTGCTGCGTGTAACTGCAGTTAGAGCTGAGAGGTGCCACATCACATCAAACCAATGCAGTGATTGTTCAGCGACTGACGTCTTTGAGGATGTCATCCATCAATCCTCCTCACTGATGACATACTGCAGAGGTGCTGGAGCAATCTGCAGTTTCCTCCAACACTCTGCCTACTGCAGACATCCCTGGCAGCCCTAGAAACATGCATCTTGGTGAACAACCTCAGGAAGGAGGCTTGCTGTTGTCTGTACCTTGTTCTGGGACTCGCTGTTCTGGGGCGTTCTGTTCTTAATCTGGCATAAAGAGCACCAAGGAAATAAAAAATTAAAACCCAAAACAACACCAAAAAACAAACAACCCAAAAAACCCCCACCCAAAACCTTTCACAGCCCAAGGGAATAAATGTAATGTTTTACCATCTCTGTTAGATCATTATCAGCAGAACTCTCTATTAGCCTGTTGGTTTCTCGATACGATTAGCTCGGTGTTCTGTCTGGGTATGGCTTGAAAGACTGACTTCAAGAGACAAGACAGTCAGTGTAACCAGTCTCCTCGGGCTCTTGCCAGGACTTGGGTCTTACTTCCCATGTACTGGAGACTGCCACAGGCTTCCCCATGAGCAAAACTTTGTTCCTTGTTCTGACAGAGGAAAGTGACTTTTCAGTGATGCAAAAGGGCTTGACTGGCAATGTAGTGAGATAGACGGAAGCAGCATTTCGGGAGTAAATGTTGCTTGAGAGACTTCTCTGTCCCTTTTTGTGCTGGGAAACAGTTTTTGGCCTTCTGTAACCTTACCAGGCAGATTCTGCAAGTGTTTCCAGAAAACCTGAGCAGAGATGAGAGCTGTAACTTTAGTGACAGCCCTTCCACCTAAAATGCTCTGAGTGCTGAGAGAAATAAGTGTCTGCAAAAATCAATCATAGTACACTACAAAAAAAGCAGCCCATCTACCTGAAAATTACTTGTGTTCCTTTCAGCCCTATTTATTCTGGTAGGATTGTGGCCTCTCTTGCCAGAACACATTATATAGTCCAGCAACTTCAAGCATCCTTTTCATGTAAATCCACAGAGGCTGTTAGGACAACCTGTCCACACTCCTGAAATGCAAAAAGCCCTTCAAGCTTCTCAAAAAATGCCTTCTAACACATGTGAGAGTGCAATAGCATCTTACTAAAGGACAAGCTGAAGTTTTGTAAGGTTTTAATTCAAGTGCTCTTACTGTTCCGATGTCAGTAGTAGCCATCAAATGGTTGGTATAGCTGCATTTACACCATGAGCGCCCTTTAGACATAATGCACAGATCCCACATGTCATGAAGCTCAGTGTCAGAGATTCCCCAGCTCTAACATCTCGTTGCAAGTTTTGCTTCTGGGAGATAGTATTACTTCAGCATCCTTCCAGGGTGGCTATAATTTCCGGGTTAGCTCAATCCCATCATTATTTGCTGTACAGGAGCAGTAACTTGATTGGCATGCTGATAATGGGGTCTTGCAGTCCCTATTGACATTTTCAGTCAAGGAAATAATATTTGGAAATGGTTTAGTGTCTGAAGCTTTTTTTTACGTATCGCTTCCCAAGGCAAGGAACAAGTAGCTGTAATTGTCTTGAGATCTGGGGCTTAATAGATATGGAGCAATAAATTCTGCTGAGGTCTAATGAACAGGACTGTAGAGTTGCTCTGGTTCATTTGCTAAGATGAGGGAGCTTACTCCAATTTATGGGAGTATAGCTCCTCTGGTACCAGCATGATTATGGACTTGCAGTCAGTGCAAAATGAAGACTTCCCTACTTCAGAAGACTGTCCTGGTGCACATATCCTCCTCTGCTCTTCTTCCCTTCCTTCCCTCCTTCAACCCCTCTGTTACAGAAGGACCTTCGTTTCCAGCAGTCCGTTGTTTCTCTGTGATCTAAAAGTTTGGCAGTATGGAATTGTTCAGGCATTAATTCTGTGACACCTGATTCTGTATGATCAGTGCAAGTACTTCCTCTCTACTTGGTGTACATCCTGTTGGGTTTGCTCTTTGCATTTCAGGCAGTTTGGACTGTAAAACTACTCTGGCTTGGTACTGAACAACTTAATTATAATGATACACCATCATGATGCTGTTTAGGTTGCAGACACCGAGGGAGCATGCTTTAAAGGAAAAACATAGGTTGGACTTGCTGACTTAAAGAATTTTTTTTTTAATTTACAGACTACTTAAAGCCTGTAGTCTGAGTCTGAAGTGGTCTTTCAAGTAATGAGAGATGGCAGGGGTGTTGTCTTGTATTTTCCGGGGTTTTGCTTTTCCCCGTTCCCTTACAGGAAGGAATCCTAGAACACTTAATTAATGCAGAGCGCAAACACTTAAGTTGCTGCCCGTTTACCTAGCTAAAATACCAGCAAAAGAGCTGAAACAGAACAGAGTAGCATTGGCCAAAGTTCCATTTACTAAAGTAAGTAAAGCTGTATTTGCTGAGCACTAGAACTAGATAACTGAAAGCAACAAGCTTGCCCATAGCATCAGAGATGAGTATCATGGATTGGAATAGGGAAATCTCAGGCTTGCACTAGCCTCGAGGGCAGGGGAAGAAGGTGCTCCTCCAAACCAGCCAAGAACCTCTGACAGCAGCGTGTCTCAGAGGACCCCATCCATGCTCTGTGACTGTCATGTGCTTGATACAGGAGCTTACTGTTGTCCATGCTTCTCAACTCTCATTCCAGAGCCAGTGTACTCACTGGCAATAAAATCTCTGCACTTCCAAATTCCAGAGGGAAAGCAAAACTGACTGTCCAGTGGATTGTTTTACTGGTGTTCCATGCTGTGCAGAAAGGCCAGTGCGAGGCCTAATACAAACCTGGAAGTCTCTTTTGTGGAGTGGCACTCTGGTAGTTTGTGCCTCAAGTTTTATTCTCTTGCTGGCTCAGGCGAGGTGGAGAAGCATGTGTGATTGTGACTGCGATTGCTGTGCTAACCACAGTGTGTGTTCTCTTGTTTTTGTTTTCTGCTTTTTCACAGCAGAAGGGGCCCCGCCTCACCTACTCGACCTACCATAATCCGACCGGCTGAACCGTCCCTCTTAGATTTATAACTCGAGGCTGTAGACAGCTGGCGACGAATGCCGTGCTGGCGGCTTCCCCATTCCACCCTCCCTTCCACAGCCACAGTCACTCCCCTCATCCATCCCACATCTCTGCCTCCCACCACCCCTTCCTGGTGTGTCGTAAAACGCTAGCCTAGTGATCGAGCTCTTCGTCTTTACTCATGCGTTCTGTACTGCTTTGTGAGCGTAGAGTAGCCTTCATTCAGTGGCATGGATCCCTGAAGTACACAGGCTCCTTGGAGAGATCAGCTGCAGGGACATCCTTAAGTCCAAATGGTGGCTGGCTGTCCAGTTATTTCATCTGCCTGGTCTAGCCTGGATAAGTGTCCTGCCTGCATCAGTTAGCTGTAGCACCTAGGGCTGATCTGTAGCTATTTTCCTTTTCTTGTAGTTCAGAAGACAAAAGTGTGACTTAGAACAAAAATACTGTCAAAACATGTGACACCGTTAGGAACAGATAAAATGTCCTGTGTATTAGTTTGACTTCCAAGGTGCAAAAATTCATGTTGGGAACAGTGCAATCAACCTTATATCAAAGTGAGGCAGGGAGATCAACAAAGGGGGGAAAACTCAATGGATCAGCATAGTCCTGCTAGAGTGAAGTCTGAGATAGCGCACACACCTCAGCGTGCAGGGAGCACATGGACCTGCTTGTGCTCAGCTCCCCAAAAGAGCTGGGGAAATCCTGCTGGTGACACACTGGCTCCTGCCAGCAGTTGTCTTGCATCATCATTTTTGGCTGACTTTCCTGAACCTAGCAGGGAGAGGGGAATAGAAACACTGCTCCCCCCTTGCAGACAGACAACCAAATTTTTTCAGGGAGTTCGCTGTGTAATGTTTTGTTGAAAACATTTCTGCTTCAAATAAGCACATCTCTCAGTGTTTTTTGGGTACTGTGGTGACTTCTTCTGTAGCCTTTTCTTCTTGCATGTGGATGGTACGTGTTTGGGGAAACTTGTAACCGTTGTTGATCGCAACTCATCTTCTTAAGGTTTGGTTTTAACTTTTCATGCTATGTGTATTTAAAAAAAAAAAAAAAAAAAAAAAAAAACTTAAATCAACTGAAATCTANGTAATTGTTTTTAAAAAAAAAAAAAAAAAAAAGAAAAGACTTGATAATTAAAAATATATTAACCCTGTACATCTCAGATGTCATGTCTCTACCAGAGCTAAATGAGCCTCCTGTGTTGCAGGCTTTCAACCAGGCCTGATTCGGATTTATCTTACCTTATTTCAGTGCTGTTGCTCTTAATTTCTGTTGTGGATCCTCTATTGTTCTGATGCCAGTTCATTTCTGTATTTTAACTATTGTTTTACTACTTCTCCCCTCTTTTCCTTCCCTTTCCCTTTTTTTCTTTGTTTTTCTTGTCTTTAAACTCCAGCCGGCCGGGTAAGGCCAGTCCCTCCCGCCCGGAGAGCCCCAAACCACCATTTGACATGTAGGCCTGCTCCCTCTGAGACTCTTTGCCTGCCTCTTAGCTGTTCTGTCCTGGAGTGGTCTGACTCGAATCTCACACATGGCTTGTTTTGTTTGTATTTTGTGACACACACATATCAGATGTGACTGTAGTGAAACTGTTTTTTGGTTGTGTTGTTTTTTTTTCCTCCCAGCTGCTTAAAGGATTTAAACAAGTATATTGTAGTAATGAGAAACATATCTTTACTGTTATAAATATCTATAAATATATATATAAGATGAAAAATCTATATATGTCCAGGTGTTTAAAGCCATTTGTGCTTCCATGTGGATTTTAGGAAATACTTAAGTAGGGAAAGAATATCTATATACATATATATATATATATACACACATACACATCCAAAAAGTTAACCAAATCTGATGTTGAGTTTGAGCTGATTGTTAAATTCTCTGCTGTGTGCAGTTGGGTTATTGTATTACCCCAGACTTGTGGGTGAACTGTCTCAGTGCTGGTAGTAGCTGTGATGCAGTTTGTGATCTACCTGTCACTCTTGTTTATTGGATGAAATAAACTATCATTTCTGTATAATGAAGGTCTCCATGACTAGAATAAAATCATCTCTCTTTCTCTTGCTTTTCATCTGGGTGATTTTCAAACTGTGTTTAATTACAACCTAATATTTTCATCCCATAGAGCTTAAAAAGCTATACATGCAAGCAGGTGCTATCACTAATAGGGCAGGTGGAACAGATCTGCATCAACAGTGGTATCCAGGAGCTGCAGTAGAGTGAAATGGCTCATCAGATGTGGAAGTTAACTCTCTCCATTGTAAAGGAAAATGCATTGAGGTGCTTCAGTGACTGGACATACAGAAGGTGGGAATTTTGCACACAAAATTGCTTGGTTCTTAAAAAGGTTTTGCCTAGGGTGTTTGTGGAACGCAGCAAGTGGCTGTTGTCTTGCTGTTTCTCTGTCAAGCAGTGCTTTTTGGGCCCGTATCTGAAGTGCAGTCTAACCAAGGTCTAACACGTGTGGCCAGCTCCTACTTGGAAGTTGCTTTTAGGCCAAAGTGGGATTTCTCCCCTGGTATAAACTGGGTAATATTGTTCCTACTGTCTCCATGCCAAAACAGTGAGTGCTGTGGGTCTTGGATCATGGTTGGTGCTTCTCACAGTGACAACCAGGTTTCTCCATAGTTCCTGAACTTAACACTGTCACTGTAATGATTGCAATGGATTCCTTAAGCCCCTGTGTAATGGGGTTGCAGCACTACTACGGCAGGAAGAAACTGGGAGCACTGGGGCTGCTGACTTAAATGACTGTAACAATGATGCCTGATTTAGCTGTGTTTTTGGCTGCAGCTGGCTGTGGTATTTGTGGAATCCCCCTAGTACCCTAGTAAGACTCTAAGCTGAAAATCTCCTTGAAGACTTTATTCATAGTAGATACTGGGGTGGGTTGAGTGAATAGACTAGGTCTTTAGTGCTTCTTTCCTATGTGTGTTCTAGTTCTGTCTTGCATGTTTTTATGGGTTGTAACTTCAGCTTCTACTCAACTGAGGCAATAACTGTTGCTTGCCCTCCCCTGTCCTTTTTTTTTCTCACTGGAACTGTTCCATGAATCTCTGGCATTATATATAGTGTTAAGGAATATTCTATTTTTGAAGGCAAAACTATGTATTTATTCAAGTAAATATTAGAGCATTATTTTGCAAAACTAAAAACCTCTAATCTGCTAGTTATCAAAGGTTAAATACATTCTGATGAGAATACCAGCTACCCTGCCCAGGCAAGATAAAATCCTAACCACTGATCTACAACCTTGTCAAACAAAGTGTCCTCTTCCCAGCGCAACAGCTCTTTCCTGTTACTTGGTACTTATGGCTGTTAAGAAGTATTTTTCTATTTTTCCTCACATCAGAGGTGCAGAGGTGGTTCAGTTGCTCCAATTTAAAGCTATTGTGTGTCAGCTGAAGAGTAGCTCCTGCTTGTGTGTCTGCTCTTGGTTCACTCCAGGTAAAGGTGGGGTCAGGGAAACACTCCTAAAGGGAAACAGGGTGAAAAATTAATCTGAACCCAGGGTCTGGATATGAAATGCTAGCCAAGAGAAATGTCTCAGGCTTGTCAGCAGTCTTCCTACAGGAATACATTCATGAAAGGTAAGAGAAAAGGGCACTGATGCCAGGGCAGGTGTTCCTGGAGTTGGGCCAGCTTTTTGTAATAAAGATTTTTATTTATTTTTTTTTTTCCTGGCCAAATGTCAAGGTGATCTAAACAGAAGAAATACATCTACTTGGTGCCCATCTGAATAAGTTTATTCAAATTTTTAACAGGATTAAGTCACCTCTGCAACAGACTGTAGACATTATTCACTGTTCTTGTCTCCTTCACAGTACTAGAGTAGAACACCCGATAAATACTTATTCCATCTATAAATGCTCTGTATTAAATCACAGCCCTGCCCCCATTAGTTATGATACAGACTTACGAATAGCTTAAGCAGCCATAAACACTGCAAAAGGCTTGGTCTCCCTTCAAGTAATATACAGCATTTTACAGAGATACACTATGTACACAAACCCATGCAGCCAGGAGCTTGGGAGCCCATGTTGCTTGTGTTATGCTAATAACAGACAGGCACCACTCGCACTGTTCAAATGAAAGGGGTTGAAAAAACAGCTTCCATCTTCCCCTGGTGGGTATGCAGGAAAGCACTAATTGTTCTGTGTATACTTTTTTCAGTTGTATATGGAAAAATCAAATGAACCATTTGAAAAAAGAACTTAACCTACTTCTGGCACTAGAAGAAAAGCACTCTCTACCATGCCATGTAATGCTTGACCAACTTGGACACAGAAGGAATGAATGGTCTGTCTTTTTGTTATTGACAAACCCCAAAATTGATGCTGTGTTTGTGTGCTTGCATCTCTCTTGACAGGTTAATAGGGAGGTGGTGCGGGCTTCTTGAGGCACTAGCCCAGGCTTGTGTGTGATGGTCAGATCCCTTAAACCTCCCCTGTCGTTTCCTGTAAACCTCCATTGCTGAAACTAACTATCCTAAGAACAGGCAGTTCTTGCCTGAAGGGCCAGTTTAGTTGCAGGATAGCTACATGAAGTTAACTCAACCACTTGCACACCCAGGGGCTTGGCTTTGCTGCTGCTTCAGGGGATGCTCTCTGCCTACCATGTTTTGTTTTCCCCTTAGAGTTAAGGCTACAGCCTCAAGGCAGTACCAGGTGATACATGTAGTGCTGATGTGTGTGTCCCAGGAACTTAAACGGGGCCACAGGATCTTGGATTCCACCCAACTAAACACACTCCTTACCAAAATGGGAGAAGAGGAAATCTAAGTGATGGAGAACTAGAACCCCTAGAGTCCAGAGTTTCAAAACAAAGCATGTTTATTAAGTGGTTTCCTTTTACTTATTTCTCCCATTTTTTTTAAATAAATAAAACCTTCAGACACATACAAGTGAAACACATCATCCTTCAAAGTGCAGTTACATTTCCACCCCACTCCCAAGAATCACATAAAGCTTTGTCAAGTAACCAAAAAGACTCAAAAGGCAACCCGCGGTCCCTTCCCCTAGCAATGAGAGTAAATGGGGCTGCAGTGCTGCCCAGCTAGCCAGGAGCCTGTATCTTTTGGCTGTTCAAGGCTGGTTTCAGTTACAGTTGCAAGAGGCAGGCTGCAGAAGGAAGTGGGAAGTTTAAGATACGTAGTATGAAACAAAACCAACCTGTTTAGAGTCCAAAGCGTTCGTTACCAGAATAAGTTAGTTTGGGAGCCCTAGCAGGAACTAGACTGGTTACAGTCATGAGTGATGGATTGGAACCGCTGCTCAGTCACTGCTGTGACGTTGGCTGCTGGCAGCAGAGTCTGGGATAAGGGATTAAGTCATTTTGCCTGAAGTCATGGAATCCCCTGCACCTGGCCCAGGTGAAGTGCCAGCACCAGCTGCCTCCCAGGATTAGTTCAAGTCTGCCTGTACTCCAAGCACACCAAGTAACAGAAGAAAGAGAATGGAAAGATGAGGTCTGATGCTCAGATTCCATCTGTGCAATCCCTCTTTCCTGATGTCTTTAAAGTAGAGATCTGTTCTGACCAAGGGCTCTGAGTAGAGGTATGGGCACGTACAAGTCAGTTAAATCCTTTCAGGCTTGTAGAAAATTGCCGGAAGTAAGATTTAGTGCCACTTAAACTACCATGATTTTGACCTCATCGTTCTCATCAGCACGGTAGAAGAAGGGAATGCAGGGGTTTTCCAGCAGGGAGCCCAGCCTCTCCTGAGGATTCTGGATTTCTCTGAGAAGCTGCATTATTTGCTTTGCTGTAGGGTCCTCTTGGCTTGGCTGAGCAGCTGTACTGTCAACAGGGGAGAAACCGGATTGATGAAGAACAGCAGCCTCTTGTTCTGCTTCCTCTGATAAATTCACTTCTCGTAACCCTATAAAGAACACAGACAAGGCAGGCAGGTAACTTCCCATCCATGCACAACAGCTAGGTCTTGGCTTATTCCATTTTACAGAACTTGTCCTGGCTGCAGCTTACCTTCTCCATCAGTTGCGTTCAGTTCAATGCGCCTCTCCACTGGAAGTACGCTTTCGTTCTGGCTTGCTGACAGCTCTGGGTTTTGAGCAGCTGCTACGTACTTGCTGTACCATTCATTTCTTTCCCTGACCAGACGCATCACTAAGTCCTGCAGTTCCAGTAATTTCATCTGCACCAAAGAAAAGGAAAGCCCATGAAACATGCACATCCCTGTGGCCACAAACAGTGCATTACAGTTTGCAGTCCTGCCTCTGTCACAAAATTAGCAATTTCACAGTGAAAGCTAGCTGAAGAGCAACATGTGAAGGCTTGGACTGTGCCAGCGCTCCCCAGGCCTGCCCTGCTTGGAGTAGTACCACAGAAAAGATTCCTTACCTTCATCTCTTCCTTATCCTGAGCCAATCTACTGATGTACTCCTCTTTCTCCTGGTGTCGCTGTTTGAGGATAGCCCTTTGACTCTGGTACAATGCAATATACTCCCCTGGAATACAAGAGAAGTGTAAGCAGTAAGTGTTAGCACGACTCGGGTACAAGCCTTACAGTGAGCATAGACCTATGTGACGTGAGGATCCAGCAAATCTAACCCTGGATTGGAGATCTAGCCTAGTTAGGCAGCAGCAGCAGGAGACCTGAACTGCTTGGCAGTTGGAGGGCTCCAGCTCCAAAAGCTGTTTGGGACCTTCTATTCCCCAAATAAATAATGCCTTGAGCAAACTTTAGCTTGTGCTGGCGTTGCTTAAACGTACCAATGGTGTCTGTTTCCCCAGACAGCTGTATGCAGCGATGTTCTAACTCTTCTAGCCGTTCCTTCAGATCAGCTTTCTCACGCATCAGGTCTGTGAAACGGGACTGAACACAAAAATTGGTTATCAATTACCTGAACTGCCTCATGTACAGAGAGTATCTGTGTTAAAGATGACACCCTGCATTCACATTGGCCTGAGCCTAGGGAACATATCTTGCTGCCTTTACAACTGGTCTCCAATTTGATGTTAAAAAGGAACAGAGAGGGGAGAGAGAACTAGAGAAGGTGTAACAAAGCACGTGCAGTTTGGGAAGCAGAAGGACCGATGAAACAAAGTGCCTTTTAACCTCATTGCTGGGACAGCACAACTCTGGTCATACTTGGCTCCAAGACTGCAGACCAGCTGCTTCACCCCAGCAGAGTGAAGATATTCAGTCTGTTTTTCAGCTATTTCTTTAGAAAGAGACCACAGATGAGTCTTGGGCCCTTATACTCACAGTCTTTGGTGGGTGGTGGGAGGGGAATTACTGCTGCAAGCCTTCCTGTGCTGAGACAAGCAGTGATAAGCTTTTTAGGAAGTAGCTTATTATTATGGAGCATCTGCTACTTATTCCCCCACAATTTGTCTGTGTGTGCTATAAAAGTCTGACACTAGATGAACGTCTAGCTGAGCAGGGTAGTGGGGCTGAAAGAAGATGAGATCCTTTGCTTACCTGTAGTTTCTCCATGGCAGTTTTCAAAGCCTCGTGAACCTCCACTGGAACACTATCCATAGCGGAATCTGGAAGGGACATGCATAACTTACAGTTCTTCCTTGGAAATGATCCACTCACAAAACCTTAGATCTGCTTCATGGGGGCCAGTGCAGCTGGCCAAGGCACGCCTCCACATTCACACTGTCCCCAAACCGCACCAAATTTTTACCTCCACCCAGCGTGACGTTATGTTGCTGCTCCTGCCTAAGAGCTGCTATTTGCTGCAGGAGGCTTCTGCACTGCTGTTTCTGAGCAGCCAGCTGCTGCCTCATGTCTTCTCGTTCCTTCTCCACTTGGGACATGGCAGATGTCAAGAAAGCAACCTAAGAGTAAATCCAGAATATGCACATCAGTGCTTCTCCTGCTTGAAGGACCATCAATTGTGCATCTCAGGACAAACTGAGTAACAGTTTACCCCATTTTATTTATGGGTACAAACCCAAAGTACTACGTGACTACCCTGGAACTAAACCAGGCAGCAACTACTGCATCTTTTCTCATTCCCAAATAGTACACACATGCAGGTTAAATACTAGCTCTCATGGTATCTGTTTAATGGCAGTATTTTTACAATTATGACTGTACTTACAGAAAAATCTAGTAGATATTTAACACCCTTTCCAAACTGCCTTCCAGACTAAAGAGAACATTGTTACCATAATTAGAGATGGCCACTGCCAGACTTCCACCCTATCTTGCAAGGATGCTGCAGAAGTCTTGTTTTTTTTTTGCTGTTATGCACAAGGAACTGTTACACTTTCCTTGTTACTGCACCGCAGCTGGTAGGGATCACAGCTGATAAACAGCCTATTCCATGCACCCAGTGGAACCTCTGTGCAATTTAACCTGCCTCCTTTTCTGGATGTTTGTTTAGAACTAAAACCAAGGCTTTTCTACCCATTAAGACTCACCATTTCTTCATGGCTTTCAAACTTCTCTGGGATCACAAATGAAGATTTTTGGATTTCTTCAGTCATTGCTTCACTTTCAACTCCATCTCCTGTAAGAGGAGAAAGGCGAACAAAGAGGTAATACCCCTGAGAGCCCAGCTCTGCCTCCTCCCTGGAGACCAGCTGCGGGTACTCACCATCTAGTCGGTGCAAAATCCTGCCATCCAGGTCTGCTGCTAACTGACTGATCTGGGCCTGGAGCTCTTTGTTTTCCTTAGCTACAGCTTCCAAACTTTCCTGCAAGAGAGAAGCTGAAGATCACTGAAACCTGTGCAAGTCAAACTGCAGTCACTACATCTTCAGGCAGTAGCACCACACACACCAAAAAAAAAAACAAAACAAAAAAAACAAAACAAAAAACGGTGCTTCTGCTCCAGACAAGTGTCATTCACCTGTATTGCACAGGACATAATCAGAATCATAGAACAGCCCAGGTTGGAAGGGACTGTGACAGATCATCTAGTCCAACCTTTTGCTTAATTAATAATTAATGTAGTTTTTTTCTGCCGTCTTCCCACTTACCCCTTTTTACTGTTACCTTGGTCTGCTGCAGCTCTTTTAGGTGCATTTCCACTGTCACCTTTCCCTGAACCTCCTCGTGCTGTAGCCGATCCATAAGCTGTGTCTGAAGCAAGTACTGCTTGTGCAGTTCCTCCTTCTCTGCAGACAGCTGCTGGTACGCCATGCTGTACTGTTGTAAGTGGCTGTAGTATTGGTCCCGCTGCTCCTGCAGCCCCCGAGCCTCCTGTGTTTTCAGTTCCAGCTAACATAACAAGATCAGACCATCACATCAAACATTTCTGCCAGAAAAGCTGATCCCTGTGACATGATCCAAACTGTCAACATTGCCCCGAAGCCACCAACTAGGCAGGCAGCCACCATCTGCCCCCACATGCTGGTCCCCCACATCAGACAGCAGATGATGGGGGAAGGCTCCCAGCTTGATTATTACAACACCAATTTCCATCCTTCCATCAAAGTTTGGAAAGTTGCCAGCAGTTTGCAAAAACTGCTACATACCTGCCCTGCCATCCCACTGGCTGTTGCTTACCGTCTCTTTGAGCTCCCCCAGGTTCTCCTGCAGCTGCCCAAGCTTCTTTGCCAGCTCCTTCTTTACATGTTGCTCTGACTGTAGGGCACTTGTAACCTCCATGTTTTCATTTGTCTACAAGAGAAATACCACTGTATAAGGAAGTTGCCCCAATGAGCATGAACATATGCTCTCCATAAACCGTGTTAATTCCTGATACAACAGGGTGCCATCCCTTGTGTTATGCTGGGTTGTAACTAAGGGCCATAAATTGACTGTTCAGGACAGTAACTTACAGAACAGTTCAGAAGATGGGCAAAGAGCAAGGAAAGAGCCAGGAGAATCAGTGCTGGGACAGCGCCAGGAAGAGGCCTGGCACATCACACAGGCTGTCAGCTCCAAAGCAGATGGGTGGTATGAATATCCCAAACAGAGCCACAGACATTCAAAAACAAGGAGTTCAGAAAGGACTAAAGAAAAATCAGCGACTAGACCATGTGTCAGTTTGCCAGGGCCCCAAAGAGGAAGGCTGCTACATTGATCGCAGCAAGCAAGAGCAAGGATTCAGCTTCAGGACAGATAAGAATGACAGCAGCAAGAGAGAAGAGTGCTGAGAACTTCTTCCTCACGGGCAAATGCAGGGAACAGAAAACACATACCTTCAAGGGTAAAAGGGCAGGAGGAATTCTCAGGAAAAGAAATAGTCTGACAGCCAGGGGATGAAAGGGAAAAGGAAACTGCTCTGGACGAAGATACTGGTTCATCTGCCAGAGCACCTGAGGGGGTAAGGAACTACAGAGAACCTCCTGGCACGGCAATAGGTATCACAGAAGATGGAGGATCCATAGCCTCAGAGGACAAGAGATGGATAATGCTTCTGCCAGTTTTTTTACATCTGTGCTACAAAAAGATTGCACCAGCAAGGGGAGCAGTGGGAAAAGATGCATGAAAGAGACATACCAGTTTGACAAACCCATTCTGCAGCTCTGCCAGCTGCTCCTTCAGCTCCCGATTTTGGCTCAGTGCCCTACTGATTGTGGCCTTGTCACTCTGCATGTCCTCCAAGATCTGCTGTCTGTCCACAGACTCCTCGTTGTAGCGCTGCACAGCCTTCTCAAGCTCCAGCAGCCGCTCCTCCTGCTCCCGGTTGAGATGGCTCAGCTGCTCATTGTCCCGGACCTGGGCCTGGTACTGCCCATGCAGTTCCTCCTTCTCTTGCTGCAGCCGCTGGATCTCTTCCTGCAGACTCAGCTCAGCTGCTGTGGGCCCTGCTGGTAAGGAAGGCTCAATATCCATGGGCTTAACTGCTAGGGAAATGGAATCAAAAACAGCTCAGTCAAAGGGCTAAATCGTTGTGTAATACGCATCACTATCACATACACAAAGCATATCCCAACATACAGGGCTCTGTGACCCAGAAGGTATCACCAGCTGCAGTATCCAATCCTCACTGCATGGAATTGAGAGGAACAACAGAGCAAAACTACCCCAAAACCAAGCACAGCATCCTGCCATGTGCTGCTAACTCCCTCACAGCCCTAGCAAGACCATCCTGCCTCCCCACACTCCTGGGCCAAAGAGGCTGACAGTACAGTCAGGCAGACACTAAATGCCTAAACAGTCTGCTGGTCAATTAGCTGAAGCAGGTGACTTGCTGTTTGCTAGGATGAAAGGTTTCTTTGGGTCACCACTTTTAGCTGCCTTCACAGCTTCAGACCTTCTTGCACCTTGTGTGCAGAAGTTCCTGCACAGTGGGAACAGAGTTAACCAGCTGGTACTCTGCAGCTGAAGCCGTGCTACGGAAGCCCTACCTGATTTGCTCAACAGCTCTGTAACATTGGCTTCCAGCTCCCGAATTTGGGCCATATGCTTCTCCTTCTCCTCTGCCATTGTGTGGACCTGCAAGGCCACACAAGTGAAAGTTAAAACAATGTTCATGGTGCATTTAGTCCTGCCTGTGGTTATCAAAAGCAGCTGTGATGCTGCCCCTGATGTTACCTGCTCAGAGAGCTGCTGTACCCGCTGCTGCCAAATGCTCCGCTCCTCCTTCAGTTTCTCTACATACTGATCTCTTTCTACCTGGAGCTGGTGAAGTGACTCTGAGAGCTGTTCAAAACAAAATAAAACACAAAGAAAATCATACTGGCTAAATAAATTTGGCAGTGACTGCTTAAGGGATAAAGCTGGAAGTAACCAGTGTTAATGCAAAGCTCAGGCTGCGTTCTTCTGCCACGCAAGTTTCTTTACAGATACCAAAGGCTGGGATCATATTTCATACAACCTCTTACCTGAGCAATCTGGGTTTCCAGGTTCGCCTTCTCCTCCAGTGCCATCTGCAACTGCTGGTTGGCATCCAGACTCCCTGCCTGATTTGAGAACTGCCAACAAAAATCAGAAAGTTATGGCAAAATGCTAATACTCAATTTCTGCATAGCCCCTCCCCTGATAGGAACCTGCCACATGATCAATGTTGTAACCTTCCATAGTTCTTTAGAGTGCTCCAACTTACAGTCAAGTTCAATGAAAAAAAAGGGGGATTCAAATCAAAAAGCTTAGATTTCAGCTGTGTAAAACAGGCTGAACTGGGCAGCTCCTCCCTACCAATTTTTTTTTTTTTTTTTAAATTAAGACAATGCACTTTAATCAAATCATTTGACTCGGAAACTCTGTGCATTTCTGGAGTCTGTATTATACAGCCAGATCTGATGGTATAAAAGCTTGTGACCTTAAAGGTTGTCAAACATGTCAGGAATTTAAAGCCAATGTCTGGGACATGTCAGTGGACTAAGTAGCAAGGCTGGTTCAGCTGAGACAGAGTACTTTTCCCAGAAGAGTAGCAGTTGGCTTTATTTCAAGGGTAACTTAAACCACTGTTGGGGCAGGGGGGAACAAACAAACAAAAAAAAGCAGTTTCTTCCCTCACAGGCTCACTTTAACACCAAGCTTGCTCTCTGAACTACTAATGGCTGTGTTCATGCATTCCCTTTCTAACTGGCTGCTTAACTTTCCCCAGCTGACCTTGAAGTTGCCATTGTCCAGTTCACCACTTTCTGTTAGGGTGGGTACAAACACCACCCCTACTTGACTGGTTTCTCAATGAGACTGCACAACTGAGTAGCCAAAACGCTGAACAGATACAAGCAGGGAAAGTCACTGTATTTTCACACTTGATATGTACCTTCAGTCACCCTCTCATACTGTATAACATTCTTTTAGCAGACCAATGTCACAATGTCTTTCAATCTACTGCTCCAACACCTTAGAACATAGACTTCCTGTTCCTCAGAGACCTCACTGAAAGCCTTTTACTAAGAGAATGTCTTGACGGGATTTTGCGCCTTCCTTCAAAAACAAGAGTTAAGTCTTGCCCCCACTGTCAGAAGGAAAGTCTTCCAATGATCAGTGTGATCTACCCTCACATCCCAGAAGCATTATGGTTACCTGTTGAATCATCAGTTCAGCCATTTCCAGTTTCTTTTGCAGATCCTCCATATCCAACTTCATAGCCGAGTTCTTGGAAACTAGGGAGTGAACTTTCTCTGACAGCTCTGAATTCTGCTGCTTTACTTCCTCACTACTTTTGCTGAAACAAACAAACAAAAAATTGAAGTGGCATCACTGTATGTACTACGGATTTGTTGATGTCTGTGTCATAGATTTACAATCCAGTTCTTCATAGCAGCTAGAATCACAGAAACATCACATCTAGTGCCTTTTTTTTTTGTTGTTTTTTAATTGAATATCCAACCTCCCAAGTCACTACCTGTAGTCTGTGCCCCTTGCTGTGTTTTGTGGCTCTACTGAGAAGAGTAGTGCAGTAACAAGCAGAATGGACTTACCTTCGTTTGTACAGTTCCAGTTTCAGGTTGTCTCGCTCCTTCACTAACTCTTTATTATGCTGGAGAAAAAGGAAATTATTGATTCACCTACAGACTTTAGCCAAAATCAGATGTTCAAAAAACACTTAATTTCACCTTTAGCCTATCAGCTGCAGTGGCAAAGGTCATAACCTTGGCCAAATCCTCAGGACAGGTTTGCTTAGAACCTACTGAATTTGCCAGGAATAAGTCTGCTCAGTCTTTTCAAATGTGATGCTACTAACTGAACATGAGGTTATTTCTGGAAACTTCTGGATTAATATCAGTACTAAAGTGTCCATTTGATGGAGACCCTCCTGGGATGAGGTCTCAGTGAGGCTTCTGTTGTGTGGAGCTGGCAAGGCTAATGAAGTAAGGTGCCAGATCTGAAGACAGCAACTGGACCATATGATTAGTGGTCACAGAAACCTGAATGAAGTTTGCCTTGATCATGAAGAATACAGGGCTTTACAACGTTAATTACAATTAACATGGTTCATTTCTGGCTCTTTTCTAAGCAGGGACTACAGACTTTGCAGTAGTGTAGTGACAAGCAAATAGCCAAAGGCAGAGCTGCTGGTTAAGCATAAACAGAGGTGACTCTTACCTTCTCTGACTGTTTTTGCTGCATAGAGATGGAGGACAAAGTACGTTCTAGCTCTGATACCCTCTGGCGAGATGAATGTAAACGAGCAGCAAGGTTTTCAGCTTCTCCTGAACAAGTCAGAGCAGAGTCAGTTGACGCTAGACCACAAAGAGCTTTTTGGAACTGGCTGAACAGCACTTTCTACTTTGTCAACAAGCTCTTAAGGCAGCACAGAGATTTGTAAATCAGTAGACCTGGTTCCACTCCTGGCTTTACAGGTGAATCACTAGCAACTCTGGGTGGTAAAGCGCTCTACCTACCTTCCTCACTTTTAGAGGGAGATGATGAAACTTCCTTTGCAGAACAATAGACAATGTGTTGTTTGGGTGGGTTGTTTTTTTTTCCTAACAGAATAAATTGCTGAAATTTAGTTCAGAATGAAAGGCTTGGGTAAAACCTACATTAACATGACAGCTGTGTGGGAGGGAGGGCAGAGAAAAGGGAACAAAGTTTTAAAAGAGTCAGAAGAAAGTCAGAAAGGAACAGTCTGGGGTAGTCACCCAGACCGAACAGGGCTGACAAGGCTTTAGTGATGCACAAAAGAACCTCAACTGCCATGGGATCAACATGCTTCCATTGGGGGCAGCTATGATGACAGCAGCAGTGATGGTGCCAAGTATTGCTCATTAAGGAGTCAGTGAGTGTTGTGAGCTGGCTGCCAGCAACTATCATGTCTGTGACTTGACATCCACAGTTTAACCAACAGCTTGAGCTGGAGTGCTCACAGCCAATTACCTGATTTCTGCCGTGCAGCTTGTTGAGTATGTCCAAGGGCTGTCTGCAACTCAGACTTCTCAGAAACTAGAATTCCAATCGTCTGGATATGAACCTTGAAAGGAACATCAGCTCAGTGCAAAATGTCTTTGCTTGTAACTGCAACATCACTATCGCCACAAAAGGATAATTCAGTAAAGGTAAAGAGCTCCTGCAGTCAAGTACAGTCTGGCTGGCTGACTCCCAGTTTTCCTCAAGGCATGGACTCGTGGCTTCCAGGATAAAGACTATGAGTGGTCAGTAAAAGACCAGAAAACAGCAGAAGCCAGATAATATTACTGTAATGGAGGCTCTGCCTTACCTGTAGCTGTTCCCTCAGTGCTGCTTGCTCTTTAGAAAATTTCTGTTCAAACTCCTTCTTTTCCTGTACAAACAAATGACGCCTATTCAGCACAAAAATGTAAATAGTTAACTCTTGTTTTATGTCAAACTAAAAAGCAGTGATTCATTGATAGTACTTCCAGTATCTAAATTATACCAGTGTTTTTAAAGACATCCTTCAGTCTTCCATTATTTGAACTACTTCATTATTTATCCATCCTAGAATGGCAATGACAGCATAGTGCAATCACTGCTAGCATAAACGTGGCAACGTTTGGAATGCAAGCTACTGGCAAGGACTTAAACTGTAATCTCCTGCCTCCACTGCACTCCTCCAATACATGAGTATTTAAATATTAGCTTTTGTCAAAATAAGAATGCTATCTGACAGGCCTAACTCATGAAGTCAAAATATTCAACCTTATGCTATAAATGAAACAGATTCTAACACAAGACAAGATCACCTAGGCCTCTGCCACAGTCCACTACACTTTCTACTCCTCAGAGAAACAGACACCTACTTCTGTATCTATCCAAAAATAGGACGCACTTTACCTTCTCCAGCTGATTCACTGCTTCTTGGTTCTGCTGTTTCTACGGAAGAAAATTGATGCGCCAGTATTAGGAGAAAATATTCTCATACTGCTGAATCACATTTTCACTTTAATGAAGTAGGATACATGCCTCGTTAATGCAAACAGAATTTCCATTATCCTTCCTGTAGAAGACTAGAAAGTTTGTCTTAACTATTACAAATAATCGATTTGGGGCTCCATTCACTAGTATACTTCATGTGCCAGATATGTTTTTTCATTGCTCAGTACATTACCACAGTTCTTCATAAGTACCACTACTGAAACCTGTGTGTTTGTATCTCAGCATCCACCAACTTCAGTTAAACTTGCATCCCACATGTATGAAATTAATCACAGTGATCTTGGTGTATTAGGATAATTACCAAAATTGCTTTAAAAAAAAACAAAACAACCAAACACCACAAAAAAAAAACACTTAAAAAACCCGAACAAAACCCAGTCTTTTAAGCGAGACCTTAGACCTTTATCCCACTTAGCAACTGGCCTTGAAGTCATGCAGAGCCGCACTTCCACTGGCAGGCTTCTGCAAAAGGTGGTATGAGAAAGAGCTGAAGCCAGATGCAAAGAAAAGGCACAATTCTGTCCTAGTCAAGTTCAATCTTATAGATGAAGTGTCCCTTCCAACTTGAGATAGTCTATGATTCTAAGTATTTGGAGATTTGTTGACTGTACATAATGCATCCTTAGATATGGGGTGAAGGAGACAGAAGTGGCAGCTGTCTACCCAGGCTGCCACACAAACTGTGCTGCTGTGTTTGCCATTTGCTGTTGCTGTCCCCCTGGCAGTTTTCTCACAGATGCCTCATAAGTAATGACATAATTAGTACTTTTTCCCCTTCCCAAAGAGTGGACATTGGCCAAGCTGTTTCTTTACTACTACTACTTCAATGCATTTTGAAACAACTACAGATGGAAGAGTGATGAGTTAGAGGTTTTGATTCTAGCAACACCAGTGCACAACATAACCAGGAAAAGCAAAGGCAAGACCACAAATGCAGCAAAGGCCCTGCGTAATTCCAGGCAAACAGAAAAGCAGGCAAATAAGAACAATCCTTGGTGGGCAGTGAGCTATATCAGGTACCTCTGCAGCCCAGCTAAAAGACTAAAAGAAACAGAATGGAACAAAAATAATCCAAAACCAGAAGTAAAACAACAAGAGGGATCATGGGGTACACTGGGAAGTGCTGAATGTTGGGAAGAGCGTAGTTTGAGACGAACAAAACGGGGGAAAGTATTTCACACAAGAAAGGCTCTTTTCAGACTAAACCAAGTCCACTTAGCTGCATTTCTTGCAGTGTTGAAGCTGAAGGATGAAAAGCAGCAGCAGGAATCCATGCAGGCCATACAAAGCAGCTCATTCATTGTGCCAAGAGAAGCTGAGGATATGATCAGAAACCAGCCCCAGGCTCTCTCTTAGACCTATTGCTCCCACTCTGCTGATATATTTAGAACAGCATCACCACCTGCAGAAACAGGTTTTCACACTGCTGCCAGCACCAGGATTCTGTATTTCAGGGATTCAGACCAGGACCAGAAATGGCTGTTTTATCAGGATGCTTATCATCCAGGGAAAGCATGATGAGATCAGCAGAGCACACTTAAAACATGAACTCTGTTTCTTGTTCCTCGGATGAGCCAATATATTCACAAGTGGCCTTAGACTTTGATCCCCTTAACAGGTTTTCCATACAGCCCATTTCATTCCTTACAAAGTGCTGTGTGAGCAGCCTTCCTTGTGGCACTATGAGAGAACCCATAGCCTTGCAGACACCCAGAGAGCACGGAGGAGCAGCAGAGACAATGTCAGATTGGTCGGTTGGATTGTTTCTTACCAATTCCTCTATCTTTGTAACGAGCTGTTTGTTAGTTAGATTGCTGGAATCCAGGGCTACTGCCAGCTCCTGGTAACGTGTCTGATGGGCACATGCAGACAGGAGAAAAAGGAAGGAGCCGAAGAGGAGGGGAGGAAAAAAGCAATAATTAAAAAGGACAGAAAAAATAAATCATTATCACAGTTTGATATAATCTGATTCTCCAAACAAAACAAAATCTACCGTTTCAACAAAAGCAGCTGCGACATCAACATATTTTATCCATTTCTGCTGAGGCTTCATTTTGACATAAAAGTGAATCAGAAATAAGAACTGCAGTTGCATGGAAGCCAGATTATCTTCAGTCCCCAAACTGGAACACCTCCGATACCTGCCTCCTGCTGGATACTTGCCTCCTGCTGTTGACCAGAGCTAACCAATTACAGCACAAGACAACACTAGACAGCGATGTATGTGAACTGTACATTCAGTTAGGTCTCATTAACACTGCTGTAAGTGCAGAGTCCCAGTAAGTGATCAACAGTAGCAAGTAAGAAAGAAGAGAAAAAAAAAGAATTATAGACTGAGAACAACTTACTTCCATTTCCTTAATATTTGTGGAAGAAACAGCACTTTCCCCATTCACATACGACGTAGACTAGAAGTAAACCAGTCAAGTCAGTCAGTTTTATTCCCCAAGGCACCAAATCGCTATTAAGTAAGAACTGACTATCATAGGAATACTTCTTCTAGCATCTTTCACTTCAAAGTACCACAGACAGGTACAGAAAACATACTTTTCTGGCTAAGGATAAATGCAGACTCCCCCTGTGACAAGCTGATGTGAATTATGCAGATTGACTTCAGATTCTTTTCCACTAAATCAAGAATACATCTTTCAATGAATACATGCTGTTCATTCATCTCATTCTGTGTTTCTTCCTACTGCTGAAATTTTACATTCCTAAACCAGGAGGTTTTGCTTCTCAATGCTTAAGTATCTTACTGTTTAGTAGGATGTCTGCAGACACCTCAGAGACTGGGGAGTGTTTTCTTGAGCTGACTGCTTAAAGGCTCCACATCAAACGTCAAAAGAATTAATAGGACAAATGGATCAAAGTGAGGCCATACCTGAGAAACCAGGCCATTGAGTTGTTCAGACAACTGGCGGAGACTTTCTGTTGACGAGAAGGACCTGGGAACAAAGAAGGACCTCGCGATTAAAATTTCTCCCAGAGAACTACCCAAATAAGAATGGCACTGGGGAGAAATAAAACCTTAATTTGTTGGATGCTTTGGGATCCTGTTGCAAAGCTGTTTGATAAACAAACACACTCACCGGTTCTCTTCCAAAGCATTCTTATGATCCTCAGCTTCATGAGTCTGTGGATTGAAACACAAAAATTTAGAAGCCTGTAAAAGAACACAGGAGTCACATTTGTGAATATGTCACTAAGACTTGATTACATCTGGGCTCAGGTTCCACAGTACCTGTAATTACTGCTTCCCAAAGAAAGATAAACTTAAAACCACCAACTCAGCCCTGGCTTACACATAATTTCTGAGTGGCATGAGCCCAGGTTTCTTGGAATGGAGAAACTTAAGTGTTACAAGCTTTATGTTTGCTGTTACTATTTTTCAGCATAATCAACACTTTGCTTTGCTGGGAAAAACTTCAACAGAATCTTTAAGTAGTGAAAGGAAATGCAGATTGATCTGACTGAAGACCTTCTGTCTTATTAAGGACACTTTCTGCTAATGAAACAGGAGAGAAGGGGAAGGAAAAGAAGAGCTTTGGGAGACACAGGGGCATGTGGATGCTAGTACTCTCTCTGTCCTCACAGACAGATGATGACTAGATGGAGAGTGGAGAATGTAGTATTTTTAACAGAAGAAAACCCGAATTAGTCATGTCATATTTATAAAGATCATCTTTCTCAGAAAATATGTGGTATCACTACCCAATATTCAATGATTCAATGGCAATATTCATGATGAGTCACAAACCTGTGTCAGCTGCATGCTGCCAGGAGCAGGCAGAACAGAACCACAACTAGGTAGACTGTTGCTGTTAGATAGCACAGGGACATCGGTAGCAAGCTGTTCAGCATTACGAGTGGCAACATCACTGTCAAAGTACGCCTGTCACAAAACACATCACAGGAATTACAGCCTTCATGCAAAATGAACGAAAACACACATGAACACATCACCTTGTGATCTGCCTGTGAAAACTAGACAGATGTGAACACTCAATCATTTCGAAACATGTGGAAGGGAATCTGTGTTCTCCCCAGAGCAAACAGGTGACTGCATCAACCCGCAAACAAACACTGTCCCAGACCTGTGCCCTCTCAGAGCCAGTCTGAAGAACCGGTGTCCCATCATCAAACTCGCTTCTTTAACGTGGGACAGTAACGTCACCCAGCTCTAAGTTCACACACTAGATTTACTGCAAAGGAGTCGCCAAAACGTGAGCAAGGGCAAAGCCAGATGGTAGCCACTCTGCTTTGAAAAGCACTACCTTCGAGATGTGTCTGGGGAAAACACGGATCACTGTATGCAAATTAAGATGGAAAAGAACAGCTTAGTGACTACTTGAAAACTGGGTTAGTCAAACTCAAACGCTCTGTCTAAAACCCAGTGAAGTTTGTGGCATGCCATGGGCCACAGATTCAGAAACAGGACATTTATGAACTGGCCAAACTCAGTGTGGCTGGGAGCAGGTGCCTGTGGCCCTGCTGGAGCTACGAATCCCACGACTAGAAGAATCTAAACAGAAAAGAGAAGGGCCAAAAAACTATTTCTGGACAGTGATGCAAGTTCTCATCCAACCTTTGTGGGAGGATGATTAGCATCTGATGACACCTCTACCAAGCCACAGTGCCCTGGACATTTTCATCTATCTTGTACAGCATCAGAGAGCCATAAAGGCCCAGAGCGGCGTTCTAGTGTTTTATGGCAATTTGGTTTATTTCATCATCCAGCTCTGGTAAGGCATCGTTTAACAACACTATGAAGCAAATGAGATCATCTGCCAACATTCAACCCCAGCAATACATTGCAGCTCTCTGCTGTTCCATCTGAAAGAGCTCCCTCTTACTTCAGTCACTTCCTTCTTGGCACTTCACAGGAAACAAGAAATCTCTCTCTTGGCATTCCCTGTGTACCTGCTCAGGACTTCATTCATGAATCAAGCAGCAAGAATACAGTAACAGTGAAGACAGATTTAATGAAAGCAGTAAGCTGGAAGACTGCAGAGGGAAACAAATGGAATTTTCTCAATTTCTTTTTAGCAGGACAGATACTTGTGCTCTCAAGGAGCAATATATATTAGGTGCTTATAGGAGGGTCAGGAATTCCCTTACTTCCTCCAGCTACAGGTTACTTCACCTTTATCGGTTCAGATACTCATCAATATAGAACATCAGACGGACAGGAAGAACATCTTTCCCAGTACATTGCAAAAATATTTCCTTTTTTTTTTTCTGATCAGGACATTCTTTTTGCTTAATGCTTCAAGATGCAAAAACTAGTAACAGGCCTTAACCACAAAAACTCCTTCTTTCTTCCTCCACTATAAGCATTTTTTAAATAAATTTAAAAAAAAAAACAAAAACAATTTGAACAGCTGAATTTGTTGGGAACAGAAAGAAAAGCAGAACACTTATCTGGAAATTATGCATTGTGAGGTTTTAATAAAGTAGAATAAAAACTTAGTAATTCTGCTTAGCTTAGCATATAGTAGGATCCACTTGCTTTCACACAAAGGCTCCTATTTTGTTGGGATTTCTGTGTTTCACAGCCAAGAAAGCTGAATTGGGCGAGATGGGAGGGGTCTGCCTCACACCAATGGCAGCAGTATCTCAGATGCTAACGATCAGCTTTTCTGCCCTGTTAGCATCAAGTGAGTTTCTGAACAGCATCTTCCTGACTCAGGATTTTTACAAGACGGCAGCTGGAAAGAGAAATCTTTCTTCCATTATGTACTGCAATTAAGATTAGTTTTCAGATTATTCCTAAAACCTCAGACACAATAATCCACATATTCCATAACAGCCAATCAGACCAAAATGTATCTCTCCATGCCGAGGAAGCAGAGAAAAAAAAATAAATTGGGAAAACAAGAACGAATAGAAGTAATAAATGCTCCATTTCCAGAACAGGACTAAAACTGTAAACACAGGTAGGTTTTCACAGCAAGACCAAATACCATCTCAGCAACAGCACTGGACCACCCATCTTCACCTCAGCCTCCAATGTGAAACAAGTCTCCTTCTCTGAGATCTAACTTACACTGAGCTTACGAGTATTAAGTGAAAACAGTCCCCACGACAAGAGTGAAACTTCAATCAAAACATGCTTTCTGATGCTAGACAGGCACATCCAGCACCCACAAAGCTTGCAGTAAGTCTTCATGTCGCTCAAGTTCTACTGATACGTAACCTACACATAAAAGGCCCAGTTGGAGGAACTTTCTGCTGTTCACTCTGTGTGTTGGACAGAACATCTGCTGTATTATCACACAAAAAGAGGAGAAAAGGGATACAAAGGCAATTCAGAGTGAACTCCATCCCATCTTGCAGGTTTCACTGCATCTCTCTGGTACCCCTGGTGATTACTACAGTTATATTTATTGCTGGAGACACATGACCATGCAGTAAATGTAATAATGAGTTACTTTATGACAACTGGAGTGAAACAATGGTAGGGAAATAAGCTACCAAAACGATGCAAGTGAAAATGAAAAGCAGAGCTTTGGTACAACAAAATTGGAAGAAAATCGTGGGCCACAAAATTTTACTTCCCTTGAGTTCCTATCACAGTTTGAGCCTTATCTAAATAAACTGACTGTCTGAAATAGATTTTTTAAAAAGGCTCTTTGTTTACATTTGCTCTTGAGCACATTTCTGTCACTTACTGGCATACTTCCTGCCCTTTCCTCTTCAGAAGCTTAGGAATATGAAGACGCTAAAGCCTGTAAACACTTGACCTGAAGTATCTGACTTCCTGCCTAAACATATTTAAACCCATGGTACTTGCCAGACTGTACATCACCTGTGCAAGTTTCATCTCCTGTCATAAAATGGGTTGGCTGGAATAACTAGACAGCTTACTCAGGGCAGCTGCTTGCCTGGAGATGAGCAGAAACATGCCCTTCAGAAAAGAGGCTCTAGGAAATAAAGAAATGACGTCCAGAACAGGAGAAATACAGACTAAGAAAACACTACCTCTTCCTACTGCAGTTTTCCTCGGCGGTTGTTAGTTTAGTGCCTCACCCCAAATTCCTGGTTTTCCTCAAAGCTCGTCCATCTCAAGGAAGAGGTTTTGACAAGGTTCACTTTTTCACATGTTAAGTTTGACACAAACCAGAAGGAAACAAGCACTTACAAGCAATGGAAACACACATTAACAAATGCTTCATGTTAATAAAAACAGCAACAATACTCAAGCAACTGACAATGGATATGTCAGGACAAGGCTCCATCCCAAAAATCGAGGTCAGTGTATAAACAGCACCCGAAGCATGCAGTAGGGAGAGCGAGTCACTGCGAGGGACACGAGCACTGCCTCACCTTCCTCTTGTCCAATGAGGGTATGGCTACCCCATTGGAGCGGTTAAGGTCTGACACCAGCACCTTCAGAATGTTCTGAATCTAAAGGAGGCGAAAGAAAAGGGGAAAGAGAAACGACTCAGAAAAGGACAGAGAGAAAACGTCAGTCAAAGATATCCAGAGGAACCAGCATCCTCCAGCTTGTTGGGAGTATGCACCTCAAAACAGCAGCTCTTGGCACACCCAAGGTTGCGCGACAGCACTGTACAATCAGACGCCGCTTCCGCACATACCCTGACTCTAGCGTGCACCTTCCAGTAGAGATGGCAGCTAACTACCGTAGCACGCTTCGCACACTAGCAACACAGGCATCTAGGTCATTCATATATTGCACCAGCATAACCCTTCCCTGGCTCTGGTCGTGGTGTTGGGGAAACCAAAGAACAAGGAGGTGGCAAATGGTTTGGGAGAAAGAATGAGAAACTCACGTTCTCTGGAGGCTGCCGATCATCATCGGTGGGAGTCTCGGGTCTACTGCCTTCTTTAGTTTTTCGTTTTTTCTTGGTTCCTGCAGTTGCTCCAGGGCTATTCTTCTGCTGATACTCCTTCAGCTGTGAGAAAATAATAATAATCTGAAGTCCAAACAGAATATGCCTTCTATGAATATAATGTCAAAAAAACCCCAACAAACTCCACTGGGTAAAAAGATAGATGAAGTCTAAGGACAAGAGAAACACCTTTCAAAGAGTTTTTGTCCCTCTGGGGTGGGGGGGGAAATCAAAACAAGCCCAGAGAAGCCTAAAGTAAGAACTCGTGTGGTGGGTTTATGACAAGAGGCTCAGAGTTGTAAATGTTCAACTTTTGTACACAGCTGATGATCTTCTTGGGAAACTATTTGATACTCCATACTGCAACTAAAAGGAGATTAGAATAAATATTTTGGGGATTTTTTTAAGGTTATAACTAAGAGCAATAAGGAAAAATTAATAAAGGGCAATTAATCCTGAATGCAAAGTGAAAAAGCAGTGCCTGATAGTAAGATCTTCTACTCTACAAAAAACTTTGACAGACAATGACAATCCCCACAAATAACACATTAATGCAGATACTGTAAAAACTGTGAAGTAAGAGGAAAAGCAATCTACAACTGATTTTTAAGTCATATCCATTTTGCCCAGGAAAAGCTAGTCTGATAAGCCACAACTTGAATCCTGTTAGGTCTTCTGGCATTGTCGTGTATGTTATTGAACACCTAAGCCCCAAACCAAGAGAGTCCCAGGCAGTTATGGAAATTATCCACTTCCACCAGCCCCTTGCCACCCCGCCTCAGACGAACCCCCTGTCCCCCGCGCCGCATGGGGCATGGCTGCGGCCGCGCTCCGGAGTCTAGGTGGGGAAAAAAATAAGTAAGAAGAAGGATCCCATTATTCGGAGGATTTCAAAATGGAAGCCTGAACTGCTCCAGGACACTTTCCCATTCGTATGACTTTGACACAGAGGCGCATCCCGCCAGGACGGACGGGGCCCAGTCGCCCCGGGAAAAAATTAAGGGAAAAAAAATAGGAAAAGGAAAAACAAAAAGGGGGGGTGGG